>CAIGRH010131688.1:0-12212 GCA_903798295.1 Fraxinus nigra | reverse complement strand
TCTTAACATGGTATTCAGAGCTCATTATGCTCCAACGAGCGATTCAATCCCGTTAAGACTCTAAAATGAGCACGTGGATTTCAAGATTGGTCTGCTCAAATGAGCCACCATCTTGCGAGGGCTTGTTAAGGATATATATCCCACATCGATAAATGATGTTGACACAGACCAATTAATAAAAACCTTGAGCTACACCTCATAACAAGGTTGACGTTTTAAGATGGACTCTCAAATCTTAACAAATATCCTTACTGTCAAAAGGATAAACCAATCCATTATGGTCAAAACAATCAGAAATTGCCTTCCGTGAAATTTCCCAGTATCCATACTTTTCACCTGTATGGACCTAGAAAATTTTCCAACACGTGCTTGACCTGGACGCCCGAATTTTTGGACTAGGTTCACTGAATAGGANCACAGACCAATTAATAAAGACCTTGAGCTACACCTCTTAACAAGGTTGACCTTTTAAGATGGACTCCCAAATCTTAACAAATATCCTTACTGTCAAAAGGATAAACCAATCCATTATGGTCAAAACAATCAGAAATTGCCTTCCGTGAAATTTCCCAGTATCCATACTTTTCACCTGTATGGACCAAGAAAATTTTCCAACACGTGCTTGACTTGGACTAGGTTCACTGAATAGGATCTGTCCATTCCTTGCTAAATTCTGCCAACCTGCAACATCTTGACACTAACCCAACTGAAGCAACACACCCACAAGCTAAATCTCACGTTTATCTTGCACCAGAGACTAACTGAGTCTACCATAAATCTCAGCGTTTAGACAAATGTTCCCATCGAACACTATTTTCAACTTTTATCATGTGGTGGTTGGAGGCATTGATTGCTTTACCCTTAGTAAGAGCTTTTGAGTTTTATGAACGATCCCTCTAAGGAAGGGAGAATGATTCAAAATGATGATTTATGTAAGCGATTTTTGAAGTAAGGGAGAGAATTAGTTGGGAGGTCCTCAAATTGGATCAGTGACCGATTTCTAGGTTTCTTCGTGAACCTAATTGGTTACTTCCAATTACGTAAATCAATAGTTCAAACTTAATAAAAATATGTAATCAATAATCGATAATTGAAAATGTTATTATTTTCAGGGATTAATTTATTAGGAGAGAAGACACTTTTGTCCATGATGAATTTCTTGAAGTGAGAAGCAACTCTAAAACAATTAATTAAGAAATTATATTTCTTTTTATTCTTTAAATCTCTTAAATGTATTTTTCTTAAGTTACTACTCAATGGATGTCGAGATAACCAATTATAGAACTTGAAAAAAATTATTTTCGTTAGATAAGCTCATTCAATACGATTAGAACTCTGTAGGGACTAACGTCAAATCTTTTTTTAGCAACATAATTAAAGTTTCAATACAAATAATACTTTATTTCAAATATACTGTCAAATTCAATGATCTCATAATAATCTACTTCAAGCAATTATTCTCTCTCCAAACAAACTGTCCCCCACTAGATTGATTAGATATTCATACTAATTAATCCCAAATTAGAATTTGAAACCACAAGATTTTGACTAAAAAGATATTAATCCTAATTAACCCTTAGTTAGATTTTAAGGATGTGTTTGAACCATATTATTTTGGAAGAATGCATTCTGGAATAATAGATTGATGGAGAATGTGTGGTTGAAAAAGAAGGAAAATTTATTGATGTGATGAAAAATATTATTTTATTGATAAATGTATGGTTGAAAATGAGCAAAAGAATAATAATAAAAGTTTTAATGTATACCAAACATGAGCTAAGAGCATAAAATTTTGATTGAAAGTTAGGGGAATGATTTTTTCTTGGGCCCTTGAAGTAATCCTGTTCCCTGCAATGTTTCTTCTTTACTTTAGTAGTTTTGATATCAAATCAACTTTGTAATGATTCTAAATTAATGGTGGAATTTTGTTCAAATTGAAACATGAAAAGCATGTGATGATGCACTCGAATGATTAACAAGAAAATTATTTAAAATATCTCCACGTGTAAGTTTGTAATATGGCCCCAATTGGAAAACCCCGTCTCTTACGCCAGTTCGATTCCATTTAAGTTACTTTACTTTAGCCCCGTTTGAGTGGCATTATTGTTTTCATTCTTAATTTTCTATTCATTTTCCATCATATATATTTTCAATAAAATAATATTTTTCATCACATCAATAATTTTTCCTTCATTTTCAACCACATATTCCACATCACATAAAAAATAATAATAAATCACCTATTTATATTTTCTTGTGAAAACTTTGTAAATTATAATTTATAAAAGAGATAAATATTCGTGATATAAAAGATGTTAAGAATTTTGCTTACCGAATATCGGTCTAGTGAGATGTTCTTCCTAAACAAAAGGATCAAAATCGAACTGTGATTTTCCTTACTAGAGATTGGCTTCTATTATATCAAAGACACCAAAACGGTATTAAACGAATGGAGATAGAATATGCTAAAATTATGGTTTTATGAATGTCCTCGGGTTGGACTTCATTTTACCAAAAGATTAATATCACGGGAAGATACTCCTCGAAAGAATGGATCAATGCTCACTAGGACCTTGTGTCTGCATAGGACACGTCAAAATGTGTTGGATCATTTAGTAACCCGGCTGCAGGGGGGCCTGTATATTAGAAAATATAAAAGACAAATTTCCTTGGTTTTTCTACTTGCCAAGGCCACAGGCTTTGGCAATGTAAGTACAAAAAATGTGTGTAACACACTACAACAAAATGAAGAATCCCCAAAAGTTAGAGCCCTAAAACGAATACAGAAACTTGACAAGCGTGTGAAGATGAAGAGTGAAGGATTATAATACAAATTGTTAAATAGTTTCAAAATCTGAAAGGGACTCGGAGAATAAAGAAGAGGTCCAAGCAAAAAAAAAAAATATTTTCTTTTGGTAGGGAAATTGATTTCTTTATTGAATTTCCTTGACGATGAGCAGTGGAGTTTGGGAACTGGGAAGACTTTGGAAGCAGCTTTTTCGTTTTGCAATGAACAATGAATGTCTTACGACATGGCATGAAGAAATCGAAGGAAGTAGAAGAACTTTGGTGGACAGGACATGAGGAAATTGAAGGAAGGAGAAGAGAGAAAAGGAAAATAAAAGGAAATAAAGGGAAAATAAAACGTCCCATTTATGACATTCATTTGCACGCCGAGTCATATTATTTTACAATTTACGGCGTGCACGTAATGAACGCCGTAAATAGTGTAGGTAATTGATCATTTATGACGTGCAAAATGAATGTCATAACTTATTTCTCTATCACAAATTTTATCAAATTAATAGGTAACATATTATTTCTTGGTCACAAATAACTAATTTTATATGTCACGACTTATTTTATGGTCACAAAATATCAAATTAATTGGTCACATCATTTCCAAGTCACAAATGATCAAATTAATGATCATAATTTAACAAATATTAAAGTCACACTTTATTTATTGATCATAAATTATCTATTTCATTGGACACATATTATTTATTGATCACACATTAATAAATCTATTGGTCACAATCAATCAAAAATTGGTCACAAACACTCTACCCCATCTCACCCACAACCACCATCTCGACCTCCACCACCGTCACAACTATCACGATCGCAACCAACATTACCACTACCTCACCACTGCATCCAACATCACGACCACCAATACCCAAACACCAACGAAAAATCAATTCCAAAATCATCACAATATCGCCGTCACCACCACACCCCAAGCAACATCAGTACCATAGCCAGCATATCACCACTGCCAGCACCTTATCACCACTACAACGACACATGAAAACCACCGCAAAACAGATCTAATCACAGCGGGAGATGTCGGAGATGATGCCGCTGCTGATAAAGCAACTCAAGTAGTGTTGTGGTTGTGCCGACGACATCGTGTGAGGTGCTTGCCTTCAACGGTGGTTAGGTGTGGTCAAGAAAAAGAAGAGAGAAGGGAGTGAGGAAAATAATTGGTTTGGAAATAAAATTTGGTGGGTGTAGAGGTAGAGTAGGTAATAGATTAATTTAATTTTAAAATATTATTATTAATATTAAAATGTTGAATTAATATTTGAATTTTGTAAAAATAAACTTTAAATCTGATTTTTGAAATGGTAATTTTAAAAAATTAGTTATATGTGATTTCCACTTAAACTTATTTCACTTACAACCAAGTCAAAATGCTCTTGCAATTGGCATCTCAGTTTCTAGGAAGGGACATGATAAGGTAATAAAAGAACTTGATATTGGCATTTTGTAACGATTGGAGCCTCTGTACCAAAGTCATTATATCATACGTATTGTCCGCTTTAGAAGAGCTTGTGTCCATTTTACTCACGATTTTTTATCGCATCCCTCAACATTCGAAATCAAAACATTGAATTTAAATTGAATTATGGTACCAATTGAGCAACTGTATGATATAATGGCTTGGTCGGAACAAAGGCTCGAATCGTTACGATGTTAATATATAAATTTGAAGAATGTTCCCATCACATTTTCAACTATTCATTTCGATGAAGAAAATAGAGGAACGAGTTTATAAATATAGGTTGAACTCCATGAAGTTCAGCAATAGCCCCAAGAGTTTTAGATATAAAGCAACCAATATCTTAAGAAATCACCGTTCATTAACTTCTTAATGTTATTTACGACTTCTTCCACATTAACTGTCCATGCTACTGAAATGGGTGAAAACCGAAAAGCCCGACTATGGGTTGCTTATATTTTCAACTGCATTGAATAGAACAGATAAAATGTTCAAAACATACTTCTTTAGTCCTTGGTCCGTCAGCGCATGGCCCAAATATTCCCTGTGTCTCGCCACTTCAAACCCCTTTCTTGAACGTGAAGAGATCATGGCGGACAAGAAACACAAAACTAAATTCTTGAACGATGTAAAACCAATCATGACATAAAAGGTCATCAGAAACTGAAATGAGAATAATTATGATTAGGTGATTGGAGCAAGGCACAGTATGCAAGTCAAGTTACAAAGCAAGATTACCACAGATGCTCGTGCCAGTCCCGGTAAAATTTGCTCCTTTTGACAGCTTTTGTTCATGTAGGTCCGCATCTGAAAACTAGAAGATGCGTTAAATGGAACTGTTTAAAAGGGGTGGAACTAGAAAATTGGGAAAATCGGGAAGGAATTAACCTGTCAATTTGACCTGCATGGTAATATTTATTCCAGCAAGATCAATATTTGGACCGGAAGTTAACACAACATCTGCTGCTTCTGGGCCCCCATAGATCTTTAAGTGAAAGGATTTTAAAGTTAATGGCATTGCCCTACAGTAATTCATGCGGAAGAGAAAAAAATTATCTACATTCTCGCGATTTGATTATTCAAACAAGCGTAAAATAAATCCCTCGATGAATACTAAAATTTTGACAAATATGTCAAATTAGAAATTAGTAGGCATTTCGGATTATGCAAACCAACATTAAGAGCCAGTTTTTGCTGACTAAACATCTAAGGGCGTGAAACTGTCAAAATGATTTTATCTTGTATGCATACTAAATCCAAAACGGATATATTATCGCCAAGGGAATAGGAGACTTAACCTAATACTATATACATTTGATTCAGAAGCAGGATTAACATTTCTCAATGCAAAGAAAGCTATCACCACTCTCTTGACCTTGCTTGCAAAAGACGAGTCCCTCTTTAGAGCTTAAATCAACAAAAGAATGTACACGTTGAACAGTTACAACATAGTGAACCCCGAACATAGGGAATTTTCCGAGATTAAAAGCAACATAGCAAACGTGACTTACTAGTGCCAAATTTGTCAGAGGTCCCAATGCAAGCACAGAGACTTCGCGGGGATATTCTGAGTCTTCATCGACCAAAAACTCGGATGTAGATTTCTCAGATTTCTTTGATTTGGAAGAAGGTAAATATGTGTTACCTAATCTAACTGAACCATGAACAAAGTCCGCAATATGTGGTTTCCCTCTCTGTTACAAATTTTCAGTATGGTTGGGCTATAGTGCCATGTGACTGGACTTCTCACATTTAAGAACAAAATTTCTAATAATAATAATAACAATCAGACCATCTAGCATGATCGTGATACATAGGCTAGATGAAGTTTTGCCTTAATTACGTGGTTCATAAAATCGTATATCGTTTTATGAGAAGCAACATATCATATTCAACTAGAGGCTGTGAAATCCTTTTCATCTTCTTATTTTCGAGGTTAATTTTAATATTTATTCCATAATCCACATAACATCCTTAAAATTTTCTATCTCAAGCACAATCATATTATATACCTTTAAGAAGCGACCTTTGTAACATCACTTAAATGCAAAACAAATAAGCAAAAAGTTTCTAAAATCAACATCCCGCGGAACACAACAGTTATGCTGCATATAAGCTGAGATGAGTGTATGCATAATCCTAAAATCTCCAACTCTTGAGATTGGAATGCCATTAATATTGCGATGCTATCATCTGCATATTGGCAGGCATCCCGTAGGAAGTAAAAATAGAACCATTTCATAACAAGAGTCTATTTATGTTGGTTATTTATAAAAGTAATTTCAACTAAAAGGAAATACACAGCAGGTCCATTTCAGCATGCCAGATGCAAATGCTGTTCCTCTTGAAGGGAATATTGTGGCACAATGATGCAATTGCCCTTTGGGCTAAATGAGTTGGCCAAACTGGAGTCATTTTTTTGAGGCCCAGTTAACTACCCAAATCTGTTTATAAAGTTGGTGCAGAAACGTGTTTGTGAAAGATTGAAACCGTGTTTTCTACTTACCTGTTTTTTCTGAACGGTTCGGATGTCACCAAGTGTAACCTCCATCACTATTGGATTGGGGACCTTATGGAGACTCTCATAAATTCGTCTTCTAGGGTTTGAGATACACACTGGGCTTCGAGATTTCTCATTTTTCTTCCCTCTCTACGCCGTTCCTCTTGGTTCTGTCTCTTCTTTACTTGAGAAATTAAATATTCTCATTTGTTTTCTTGCATTCTCTCAAATCTGTGTAATCTTTAGTGATTCCTTTGAGTAGAATATGTTCTTGTGTGAACTAGTGTGAGTTGTGAAGAAAGAACTCGAATCTGTGATAATATAGGGCTTGTCTGAGTGTTATACTTTTGTAATCTTGCCTTGGGATTTGATTTCGTTCGAACAGTGGTTTATTTGTGATATTGAAGCACTAATGGACTGAGATGTGCAACCTGTGGGTGCTATCCTGTGGTGAATAAAGATAAGTTCATTACCAGTTACTATTTGAGTTTATATTTCAGATTCTCAAAGTTTATTTCGATTTCTTGTGATCAATATTTTAGTGCAGTTTTGTGTAACTTTTACTTATACATTTTTGTTGATTTGTAAGGAAATCATCGTGTACTCCTCCCAACACCTCTATTCTTGCACTCCTAGACATCCTCTACGCCCTAAAACACAGACTTGGCAGTCGTTTCTTTAGGTAAAAACTTGGAAATAAGACGAGAGTCTGCTCCCATTTTCTTAACTATACTTGCTTATTGAGCTAAAACAAAAAATTATTAATAGCTTATTTCCACGTGCGCCTTGGAACTAAACTGCTCAGCTACCGTTGGATGCTGAAGTTATTGTTGGGTTTTTGATACCTAATAAATCCGGACGATGATGTAAAATCAATGTTGGATAAGTATTATATCAACACCTAAGATTGATGACCCGACCCTAAAACTATTTGGGGCCATTGGAAGCAGTTTAATTAATTAAAGTTGTTCATGGCCTGGTTCCTCACTTGGTGGATGACTTATTTGGCCAACTTATTATATCCTTGTTGTGTCAGCCCATTACTATACCCTAAGTAATCCTATATATTTCTCTTTTCATGGCTTGGTCAATTGGAAGAGTGATTTGCCCTTCAATTGTGAGAGAGACATGGTTGTTCCCTTGTGTGCTTTCGTATTGTAGCTTGTTTTGTTATCTTCTCATTGCTCTTTAGCCTTTGTGGTTGCAAATCACCTTCCCCTTTGTGTCCTAAGTGGGTGCAATTGTAAGAAACCAAAGAGAGGAGTAGTTTGAAGGTTTAACGTCGATTGATTGGGTGTCGATTTGGTTGGTAAACTGAGTTCATTTTCTTAGTTGGAGTCAATATTCAACAAATTGTATCAGAGCTCGGGTAGTGGTGAAATCCATGTTTTTGGAGTGAAAAATCAACCAAAACAGGCTGAAAAATTATCGAAGGCAGGATACTGGGATAAAAACTGCCCAGTTTTAAATTTTTTCTGTCGGACCCATTTTCTACATTTTTCGACCGAAGGAATTTGGAGAAACAGTGACCATTGGTGGAACGTGTAGGTGGAGGCACACCTGGTGGTCCGGCGCGTGGAGATGACGACCATCGACGGTGGCGGCGCATGACAAATTCGATGATGAGCGTACAGGTGCGTCGTCAGGAATCCGACGATGACTCCAAAAGACAGAATGTTGCTGGAGGTGATACAGACCCTGTGGTATTGTCGGATTTCAGCTTCGAGCATTACGGTGAAAGTTGGACAATTTTGTCCTTCGACGTTCTGGTGTCGGGTGTCATGTTGTGTTGCTGCGGTCGTTGGAAGCTTTGGGATGGATAGTGAAAGCCCTAAAGCAGTGAATTCGTATCTCTCAATATTTACGGACCTTCAGACGTGGTCCGCTCAGTATCGTGCTATTTCTCTTTTATTATTGTAGTTATGGTTATTGTGTAGGATAACAATTTCTGTTTCACATTAGAAGTCATCATGTAGGGTGACATTAGTATTGTAGTTACGGTAAACGGGTAACCACTGCCTATTGCTAGACCTAGGAATTACTTGTTAATTATTTGCCTTAAATTCTTTGTGAATTTATTGTCAATCTTTTCTACACTGTTAGAATTGCATGTAACCATAGAAAATTTCGTTTGACTATTGTGTGTGAATTATGTCTGTACTTTGCTTGTGGTCACTATTTGGTATTGATGGAAAATGCAGGTCTAATGTAAGTGCGAAAAGTAANCCTTTTATTATTGCAGTTAAAATTATTGTGCATGATAATTTATTTTTTGCATTAGAAGTCATCGTGTGGGGTGACGTTAGGTTTGGAGTTACCGTAAAGGGATAACCATTGCCTGTTGCTAGACCTAGGAATTACTTGTTATTTATTTGCCTTAAATTCTTTGTGAATTTATTGTCAATCTTTTCTACACTGTTAGAATTGCATGTAACCATAGAAAATTTCGTTTGACTATTGTGTGTGAATTATGTCTGTACTTTGCTTGTGGTCACTATTTGGTATTGATGGAAAATGCAGGTCTAATGTAAGTGCGAAAAGTAAGATGTGTTTTAACTGCGATATATTTGGACATGGTGAAATAGATTGTCCCATGAATGATAATAAAAGGAAAGATGAGATGAGAGGAGACAAATTTGGCTACAGGGTCAAGTGATGACCCTAGTGAGCTTTATTGAGTATAACCCTAGTTACTGCATTTGCATCCGCGTGTAATCCTTTTCTATATGTGTGTGATTGATTAATTTGGTTGCATGATTATATGCGCATTTAAATGTGTTTGATATGTGCATTGGCGTAAATTGGAGTAATCTTATTACTTGGCGTAACTGTTTGCATGCATAGTGGGTTTGAGATACATTAACAGTGTGTTGTATGTCTTTTGGTAATGTAGAGCATAGACGCCTAGGGGTACATTGGTGGTTTGTACCGTGAGATGTGGAGTGTGGCATTTGGATCACAAGTGGAGAGGTGATCAAATTTTGTAATCTTTTATCTGTGAAGAGACCCTGATCAGGTGGAGTGTGAGAGATGCACTTCTATCACTTCTATTAGGTGGAGACTCATTATCCATGTATATTGGGAGAAGTGATGTGGTGATAGAGGATTATCCCGAGAACTTAGGATCTATAGAGATTTACCAGTTGGACATAAGCTGAGTGATTAGTCTAGTGAACATGGTGGGCGATGATGTGAGATATTTTCTCCAAGTGTGAGTGACATAGAATGGGATAGGATAAGTGTGGTAAGATCTTCTTTGTAGGGTCTTTTATGCATTTGTTGCATATGTGTTGACCTGTTGATTAACTTGGTGTTAATATGTTGTTGTTAACATGTTTGAAAAGATCTACGTGTTATCCTATATGATATCTCAATCGTATGTTTATTAGCTCTTGATTGATTGCTGTGATTATCTATTTCTACCGGATATTCTTGATCTTAGCCCTGGTGAGTATATGGAGCAGGTATGGTATATGTTTCGGGTCTGAAACACGAGGTAAGGTCTGTGATATCAATTTTATTAGTTACCTTGATTATGCAAGTATAAACTTTGTGTTTTGTTTGCTTGCAGATTGATTGAGTATCAAGGTGGAGATTTGTTGGATTTTTGATACCTAATAAATCCGGGCTATGATGTAAAATCAATGTTGAATAAGTATTATATCGACGCCTAAGATTGATGACCCGACCTTAAAACTATTTGGGACCATTGGAAGCAGTCTAATTAATTAGAGTTGTTCATAGCCCGGCCTACTTATTATCTCCATGTTGGGCCGGCCCATTACTATACCCTAAGTGATCCTATATATTTCTCTTTTCATGGCTTGGTCAATTGGAAGACTGATTTGCCCTTGAATTGTGAGATAGACACAGTTGCTCCCTTGTGTACTCTATGCTTTCGGATTGTAGCTTGTCTCGTTATCTTCTAATTGTTCTTTAGCCTTTGTGGCTGCGAAACACGTTCCCCATTGGGTCCTAAGTGGTTGCAATTGTAAGCAACCAAAGAGAAGACTAGCTTGAAGGTTTTGGATTGATTGATTGGGTGTCGATTTGGTTGGTAAACTGAGCCTGATTTCTTGGTTGATTGGAGTCAATATTCAATAGTTACATCAAATACAACAACAATAAACTAGTCTTTTTCCTGATAAATTTGGAGTTAGCTCCATAATAAAGTCACCAAGTTCAATTTTTTATTGTTAAATCTACAAGAAGATTCAAAGCAACTACCACTGAACATGTTAGTTCTTGTCTCCTCCTCTATTTCGTGTCATACTGAGATCTTGTCACTATAGCCAGTGAATTCATTTTGGATGCGAGGAAACTCAGATTGGAAAAAAGAACATAGCTGTTGGATTCCTTTTATTGAAACTAAGTTTCTATATATTGTTGCTTCTTAAGCATTCAAATAAAGATAGCGCAGGACGATAATTTTTTTTTTCATTAAGGTCGTAATATCTTTTCTGGTTTTCTCATAACAAAATCTTGTGTTGTCAGTTCAACATAGATTATGATCATCATAATCTTGAAGGAAACAAAGAAAAAGAAAGAAAGTTAATGAGAAGAAAAAGTGGAAGAACCCCACCTATACATGCACGTGCATATTCACCCTCAAACTCATCGATGGAAGTAAACCAATCTTAACCCATAAAATGATGCTAAAAGAACAGAAAAGGGTGCCACATTTTATGCTCAAATCCCAAAACTTGATGTAGGCTTATGTGGTTCTCCTAATTCTATGAGACTAGACTTATGTTGTTTAGGTGGCACCCATTTATTGGTAACTAAGTTGTTTCTTGGATTGTACTACTTTAGAATTGTTTTGGCCCTGGATGAGTTGAATGGCTAGGATTCTTTTTTTGTGAGATATTTTATTCTTGGCTTGACTTTTTGGTAAAATATTCACGTGGGTCTCTTTCATTTTTCAAGATTAAGACTTTCTCTCTCATTAGTGGTCTTTTTCTCTCTTGCACTCTCTGGTCCGGTTTTTCTCCTGCTTCCTCTTTTGCTCTAAGAAATCTATCCTCTAGCCTTTGATTAGAAGAACTCTCGTGTATACTTAGGCCTGAAATAGTGGCTAAGTAGTGTTGATATTTCTCGAGGGTTTAGAGGTGATTTAGGGTATGAAACTTGGATGATTTGGTAGATGCTTGAATCGATGATCCAAGCCAAGTAAAGAGGTGTACTGGCCAGTTCTCTATCTTTCTCTAGAAAGTGATTTGCATGGTATAGAAGGCTGTTCCTGAGCCTAACTCTCGACCATTACAAGGGAAGAAAAACTCCAATTTATTTGCATATCATTTTTGGTTTTCATGTTTATCTATGATTTCTTTATGCATTAAAGAAGTTAGTTTTACATTGTGGTTATTGTGAGCCAATTAAATATGTTGTAGTGGTTAGGAAACTCTAATTTGCTATTTTTCCCAA
>CAIGRH010131549.1:0-22164 GCA_903798295.1 Fraxinus nigra | reverse complement strand
CGGCATCACAGACAGCAGGTCCGCAGCGCCTCAACGTATTCAGTCGCCTCCCAATCTCCCTCCTCTGCCAGTTTTCATTTTGTGGCTAATGGTTGCAAGCAAAACCCATATATCCATCAATAATGGACTGAGGCCGGTGGAGTGTGGACCAATTACCATGGTCCAGTGACTTCTCCAGTCCAGCAACCATGGATTATGCTCATTTATTGGACCTTATTTTTTTAAAAAAATGCCCAAACAATAAGAAAGGGAAAAAAAATTTGGGCGTCTTCTTCATTTTTCGGCGGACGGCGACTAATCTGAACGGTTGAACTGAAGTTTCGGGCGGATACAGCTCGGGGGCTGCGATGGCTGGCCAGGTGTGGGTCCACCCGTGAAAGTGACGGGGCACATATATGTCTATCCTTACAGCAACGGGTGGCTTCTCATCAACAAACAAGCTGACAAATATTATTTGTCACTTTTTTGAACGATTATCACTTTTTTGAGTTTTTGTAACTATTTCAATTTCTATCAATCTTAAAGTTTTTAGTGGTGTTTTATCATTTTTTTAATATTTGTCACTTTTTGAGTATTTGTTATTTTTGTCATTTTTTAAGTATTTGTTAGTATTATCACTTTTTATAATTTATGTCACTTTTTTAAGTATTTGTCACTTTTTTAGTATTATCACTTTTTATAATTTATGTCACTTTTTTAAGTATTTGTCACTTTTTCCTATTTGGTGTCATTTTTTTATTTTTTATGTTTTTTTTGAATTTATGTCACTCTTTTAATGACAAACATCACTTTTATTTCACTTTTTAATAAAAGTTAAATTGTATATCACTTTTTAATAAAAACTTAACGTTATACAATATTTTTTACTTTTAAAATACTTATCATATGATTTTTTAGAAGATCTTAAAATTTAGAGGTATTTTTGTAAGTTGCTCATTAAGATTTGAGATTTCATCTTAAAATATCAACTTTATTAAGAAGAGTAGCTCAAATTCTCATAAATTGGTCTGTATATCTTTATTCGATGTGAGATTTCATCTCTTAACACACTGAACCGCACACGTACGTCCTACACTTTTGCCTACCAGCTATTTGTCTTGTACTAGAGACTGGCCCATAACATTGTGTCGTCTACCATTATCATTTCACCAATATTCAATTTTATTGAATTATGTTACTGAGAATAATTTCCACTGTGATTTTACCTAAATTTTACCTTTTTAAATCCTACAGTAACAGACTCTCAGTCAAAATGGGTTCCGACCAGAACAAAACATCTAGAATATATACTATCAGTAGGTAAGAACTAAGATTAAGCCCCTGTTGGACACCCATTAATTTCTATTTCTTTTTCTCATTATTCATTTCAACCACACATTCTCCAAATAAAATAATATTACACACAAATCAAAAAAATTTCATCACTTTTCCACCACACATTCTTACATCAATCACTATTCCAAAATTTTTATTTCTCCCAAAATGGTAAGACCCTGTTGGACACCCATTAATTTCTATTTTTTTTTCTCATTATTCATTTCAACCACACATTCTCCAAATAAAATAATATTACACACAAATCAAAAACTTTTCATCATTTTTCCATCACACATTCTCACATCAATCACTATTCCAAAACTTCTATTTTTCCCAAAATGAATTTCAAACAGGGGCTAAATCTGTTAAATTCCTATTACACGTTTTTGTGTGGGGTAACATTTGACAATTTTAGGAGAATGAGATTCACAAATGGGAGTCATCTGAGTTCTTGGAAAGTTCAAACGAAGAGATAAGAACTTTATCAAAAATCAATAGTTCAATATAGATATACATACTTTGCTATATATAGGAGAGCATTAAAGAATTCTTGGCCATTGCCTTTCTTCCTTGAAAATTCTCTTTCTGTCGGTAAAACTTTTGTAGTAATTTACCTCTGGTAGTTAAAAAATGGAGAAGAGGGTTCTTCTTTTTGCATTTACTTTGGTAACAATACATCAGAATTTACAATCTCCAGTGGCTAATGCTCAAATAAAAGGAAGAATGGTAACAGTTTTGAGTCTTGATGGAGGTGGCATTAGAGGCATCATTCCTGGCATTTTTCTCGCCTTCCTTGAATCCAAACTACAGGTACTTTCTAGGTTGCACGTTTCGTACACAATACTGCTCACACGACTGAAATATTATTCCCATCCTCCTCACAATAGATACGATTGTGATTTTCCAGGAATTAGATGGACCTAATGCAAGACTTGCAGATTATTTTGATGTAGTAGCAGGAACAAGCACAGGGGGTTTAATTACTACCATGCTCACAGCTCCTGGTAAAGATAATCGCCCCTTGTATGCTGCAAAAAACATTACTAGCTTCTACTTGGAGCACGGCCCCAAGATCTTCCCTGAGAGAAGGTAAATTATTTAGAAAGACAGATTAATTTTTTCGAGATTTGCTTAATAAAGTACTGATCGTGTCTATATCCTTAAATCTTAAGCCGGAACAACTTCTTCTCGACCATTAAAAATATATTAGGTGGTCCGAAATATGATGGGAAGTACCTCAAGTCATTGATCCAAGGATTATTAGGCAATCTCACTCTGAGCAAGACCTTAACAAATGTGGTGATACCATCTTTTGATATCAAGCTCCTTCAACCAATAATTTTCACTTCAAAAGAAGTAATTACGAATTTACCTTTGTCATATCTATATTTGAATATTTTAATGTTAATACTAATTTGATCAAATTTTGTCCAGGCAAAAGCAAGTGTTTCCAAGAATGCTCAGCTATCAGATGTCTGTCTAGGCACGTCTGCAGCTCCAACTTTTCTCCCTCCACACTATTTTGAAACTACCGACGCACAAGGAAAAATAAAAACTCATGATCTTGTCGATGGAGGTGTTGCTGCAAATAATCCAGTGAGTAGTGGCTCATAGAACCAATACTTTTTATTTTGTTCAATAAGTCGAAAAAAAAAAAACTGAATTATATTGATGGATAAATACAGACTCTAATGGCAATAACACACATATCAAAAGAAATTTTGTTGGGAAACTTTGAACTTTTGGACATGGAACCAATGGACACAAACAGAATGCTGGTTCTGTCATTAGGAACTGGTATAGCTAAACTAGAAAAGAAGTACAACGTAGAGGACGCCAAAAGATGGGGCCTGCTTGGTTGGGTTTACAACAATGGTGCAACACCACTGTTCCACATATTTGCTGATGCAAGCTCTGATATGGTCGATATTCACGTTTCAACCCTTTTCCAATCCCTTCGCAATGAAAAAAATTACCTCCGTATTCAGGTATCCAATCATTTTTAAAATTACTCTCAGTGCATATTTAATATGCAATACTAGACATGACTGTGCTTAAACGAACAGGAGGATACATTATCAGGGGATGCATCATCAGTTGACATTGCTACCACAAAAAATATGCAAACACTTATTCAAATTGGAGATAGTTTGTTGAAGAAGCCAGTTTCAAGGGTGAATTTGGAAACCGGTCGACCAGAGCATGTTCAAGGAGAGGGTACTAATGAAGAAGCTCTTACTCGCTTTGCAAAATTACTTTCAGACGAAAGAAAGCTCCGGCAACTTGAATAGAAAGTGGCACTATTATTATCTTAAATTTTTAATCATTGGACAAGGTTGGACACGGTTATAAATTATAAACAATATTTTCACTTTTTTTTCGTTCCTTTTTAATATTATTTCAGACTACACAATTCACCTTACTAAACAAAACAAAATAATTTTTTATCTTTTACTTTTTGAACAATGAAAATTTGAATTATTCCATGAGATAATAATTACGGCTGTAGGACAATTTTGCCGGACAATTTGCACGAAAGGCATATAGATGAGATATTCTGATTCACACTTGACGATGAACTTGAGAACACCTAACCTCTAAACATATTATATAATTCTATAAGTCATTTATACAAGGATCAAGACAAACTTTTATAAAAACAAGAATCAATAATTAATTTCAGCTAAACAAGAAAATGAAGAATGTGCCAAAGCAGGTGATACTTATAAAATGGATCATGAACATAAAGTGGACAAAGAATACAAAAAGTAAAATTTTGTCCGTTCCGATGAGTACTGCGTACCAAGCATGCATTGAATTCATTAATGGATTGTGACGATATGATGGGTAGCAGCAATATGTGGACAAGCAAGATTCAAGAACTAGAAAAGCTGAAGGAAAATCTCGAACAGGCTAAAGATGATGCTATGCAATCATGGTTAGATTCCCAGCCATTAATCGACGAGCTTGAAAAGATGCAGGCAGATTTATCAAGCGTAAAATCACGAGTTATTAAAGCAAATACTGTCATTTCAGAGCTTCAAGCTCAACTAGGGACTACAGATATGTGCATAAAGTCTACAAAGGAGGAAGAATTCAAGATGAAAAAAATCATCAACGACAAAAGTGAAGACTTGGAGAGAACGCAGGAAGAAATGGAAAAACTCAAAACCAAAATAGATGAACAGCAACGAAAAAGAACGAAACTCAAACGAGTGTTAAGGCTTAAGAGGCAAAGTCTTTTGACATTGAAACTCACTCATGAAGCAATACAGTTGGAGTCACAAGCATTTGAAAAATCAGCTGCTCATGCACTTAGCTACATCAGTAATAAATCGGAGGCTGCAGTTAATATTGTAGTCCAGTTGACTCGAGATGAATATCACATGTTAAAAAGAAGGGCTAGAGAACAAACTTCACTAGCAGAAAGGCGTATATCGGTATTCATGGAGCAAAAACTTGTGGCGGAGAACAGCCGGGACTCCTCCTTTAGAAGGTTGCAGCAACTATATTCCCACCACAGATCGAGCAAAAGAAGAATGGAAGAAAATAGAAGTCCTAATGAAGGTTTTGGGGGTCTTACGGAAGAACAATACGCAAGTATCAGAGAGGTTACTCCAAGGAATCAACAGAAATTCAAAAGTAACAACGGCAACTTTTTAGTCAAGAAAAAGAAAAACTCCATTTTCTATCGAATAAGGAGTTGTTTTGCTCAAAAATTTAGAAAATATTTTAAATGATTTGCATTGCACTGATCACACTCTTTTTTATATTACAAGCATTCATAAACAATTTATGTGATATAAATAATTTTCAGTGCTTATATTTTGTAATTGGTATATTCTGAATGAAATGCTGCAAGTTTTCATTTGAAAAATAGAAAGTACGTCAAATATCGTCACCGAAGATTATAAGAAAATGACAGCATCCTTGTTTTAATCATGGAAAAGTAAGAGATACATGTACATAAACAGAACAGGAAAACACAAACAGGAGAAGCTAAATAGTAGAAACAGAATCATAATAACCTAGATTTGAAATCCGTACTTAAGCCTTCTAAAAAGTAATTATTAGTTTATTATCATTCATTTAGGTAGGCAAGTTTCTAGTTTACCATTCTACAATTTTTCCTCATCTCTCCATCCTGTCCTGTAAGAACACCAATATTACCCATCTTCAACATATACCAAAATCTCTGGAGAAAAGGAAAGGGAATTTGCCATAGGTACAAACGAAGCGGTGATAGTCACCCATGAGGGCTTGGTCCGACTGTAGGAGACCAGAATTGTTTACAAGATTCTTGAAATAGTTGTTGTCGAACTTCTTTGTCGTAGTAGGATCCTGGGAAGCCAAATTCGTATCAGAATTGTTTCGATTCGGACAGACAGTACGTAGAGTGCTGAGTAATGATGCATCAAGTGTGGGATCAGGATTACCAGCCCCGTTAAAGTCGAAAAGTGTTTAAATGTGAAACATTGAGCAAAGCCAAAAGTATGAGCACCTGCATGGATCAATAAGATCTACTTAGAGAAGTTCTTTTTGTTATTTTATTCTCAACTCAACATGATTCAATAAAGCCTTGTCCCATGTGTATCTAGTCAATAATGTATATGGATTTGTACCTGATAGCACGACTACATCTTTCAAATCGAGACCGTTGGATACAAATTTTGCTGTAATATTTGTCAAGGGCTCGAAAGGTGATGGCAGCTCATTAGCAGCAATCTCGTTTGCGGTTAGGGCATCTCGACGTTCCAAGGGAACTGGCCAATAAGGACCCCCGGCCTAGTAAATTTGATCATGGACAGGATAGGCAAGTATTAGAACATTTTGTGGTAATGAAAAAATGAATTTTATAACAGAAAACAATGATATTATTTTTTTTAACCAGATAAACAGATTCCCTGGCAGGAAGAGTCAATATATCAGCACAAGAACCTTTGGATGGGCAAGCTTTCTCAACATTTGCCTTTATTGTATCAATAACATCAAATCCTCTAGCCGAATCCTTATTAGGGTTCGCATTCTTCTCCCCTGTGAATGTGCTGGTATCATCAAGCAAGACAGATCCGTCACCGCCCTATATAACCAAAAGGCATAAATTTATTAAACGAAAAAGTATGATCATGGAATTATAACACAACACCTTCACGTTTATTAAATTATTCATCTGGAAGTATACAAGGTAATGGGATTACATTAGCAAAACAGTCATGGAAATGTAGGCGTAGCAGCCGTTCTAGTTTCATTAGCTATAGCAGACCAAACATCATATCTGACAATCTTAAGCAAGTAGGGACACGTATTGTCATAAAATTTATAATCAAGTTGACTGCAACTAAAAGAAACCAGAAACAAGAAACAAAACAAAGAGATGGATAGAAATTTCGAGTAACTTTGATTCATATCTTAAGAGACAAATAGAGAATCAAAAGCTGTACGAATAGTAGTATGTTCGATCAGCAGAAGTAGCAATTTATAAGAGAATGTAACCGATCATTTTATTTTGCTCACTTGGAAGTGGCAGAGCCACTTCACAAGAAGTCCCTTTCAGCTAGTTTGGTTAGAATCCACAAAGAAACCTGCCAATCACATCTAGAAAATATATAATATTCCCGGTGGCCTAATGAGGTATGCCTAGAGTACAGCAATACAACAGTAATGGTGAAGCCTCAATTTGACTTAAATATATTTCTATGAAGCATAGTTTTATACCGAAAGAAAGTGTTTATAATTGACATAGAGTTACAATATGCATATGTGATTAGAACATTTGCTGCATTGTATTGAAGAAGTTTTCAGCACTCAGATCCATACATATAACTGTAAATGCATGTGAAAAGGACACCAGAACAATAGATAAGGAGATGATGGTGCCTACCTCAAATCGAAAGATTACCCTCCATTTAGCAAAAGAATATGCTTCTTTTTTTCGTTCCTTAGACAAACTTGTAAAACCTCATCAATAAAGCTTTCAGAAGATATGATTCAACATGGTATCTCACCGCAGCATATTTTTGAAAAATTCACATATAAGGTCTTTAATCAGAAAATGATTCTAATCATTTAAGGAGCGTGTTTAAAGACATGTATAATCAATGTTTTAAAACCCACCCCGAGCATCGAGCCGGAAAAGAGAAAGGGTCAAGGGAGGTCGAATCGGAGGTAATAAATAAATATTTATAAACATTTACATTTTATTTTCACAACAATATATAATTAAATTTTTACACCATCAATTCAAAATAAATGGATTTTTTTAATATAAATTTTAATAGTTTTTTAATTTGTTAAATCACTTAAAAACTCTTTTCAATTTTACTAAATAATTTGTAAGATTAAAAAGAATGTTTAGCAATCTATAGAAATTGAGTAATTTAACTTTGTAATCATGCACCATGTGGTCATAAATAATATTGAAAACGTGTGCTTTATTGAAGTTTGTCAATCCCACGTTGAAAGTTTATCAATTATGAGACTCAAGAATGGTTATAAAAGAGCTCCATAGGTAGAAAAGTGGGTAAATGGGTTTCCATCTCTAAGGTAACCTTTTAATTTTTTATTTTTTTTAAAAAAAATGTTTTGGAAACTGATCCAAAAACTGTGACTGGTTCCCGGTTTTTAATTGACCATTTTTCTGGTTATTAATTAACCGGTTATTTTAGTATAATTGGACCAGATTTTGGTCCGGTTCTCAATTTTACCGATTGAACCGGCTGGTCCGATCCAGTTTTATAAACATTGTGTACAATAGATATAACTAAAAAAAATTATCAATTCTAAAACACCTAGATGAGCCAGTTCAAAAAATTTAAGAATATACACAAGACATGGTAACAACTTCAAGAATTATACAAATGCGGGAAAAACCCTATAATTTTCGTATTATTATAGGCTTCTGGCAAATCATTACCCTAGTACAATTTTAACTTGATGATCGAAGTGCAATAAACTATACTATTGTCAAAAGAAAAGGAAAGTTCAAGGACAAATGATGAAGAAACAATAAGCAGGAATATATCAGGACAGTGCAAAATGAGTCAGCAATATGCAAGTTGGAATTTTAACAGGTGACAGTAATTGGTGTAATATACATATTCAAGTTATTGAGACCGAGTCAGCATTAATAGAAGAAAGTGTGGACTTTTGGTATGACTCGCTGAATTAAGAGAAAATTGAAGAGTCAATGTAGGAAAAATTAAGATGAAGTTGGATAAGTGGAGACAATGCATAGTTGAAAGTCGAGTTGTCTAAAAAACGAAAAAGATAAAGAACATCAAGTTGTGCATTAGGATGTTAAATACGACGAGTCGAGCCTGCTCGCCTCAAGAAAGTTGGGCTCAGCTTGGCTCATCTCAGAAAGTTGGGCTCCGCTCTGCTTGCTCCTTGGCGCGGTGAGATCGAGCAGACTCACAAGCCACTCGTAGCTCGCATTTTTTTAATATATAAAAATCAAAATTTGCACTTTTCAGATAAAATGCGAGCCTCATGCAAGTCAACTCATGCAATCCCCTCGATTCGCTACTCGGCTCGTTCCACTTAATACCCCTATTATGCACTGAACCAAACTTGGCCCATCCAAAGATTTTATCGAAGCGAAAAGTTAAATAGGAAAACTCGATAGTTCCTAAAGGGTAAGCTAATTATCAATTATCGATGAAGATAAATAACACTACTCGATCCTAAATTCTAGTTTCTTAGGGCTTTAAAATTTTGCTGGAAATGAAACGGTAAAAGTTTCAAAAATACTTCTTTTTTGGGAAAAGAAAAATTAGAAATAATCTTTTTTTTGAAGAAATTAGAAAGATAAATATTTATTTGTACTAACAAATAAATTCAAGTCAAATTTGGGCTAAATAATTAGTCTTAAAATTAAATTTAATTTTAAACTGTGCATGGTCTTATTTTTGCTCCAAAGTTAATTAGCATGCTCTAACGTTTGTCCAACTTGCTGTTGATCATTAACGATTGACCTTCGACAGTCAACGATCGTAATAGTGAGATCGTTTATTAATATTTAATTAAATAATATTAAAAAATCATAACTCACAGACAAAAACTATCTTAGCAGTACTTCTATTCAAAATTACACGGAAAAATGATGTTCCCAAAAGACTCTATTAAATGTCCGAAGAAAGGGTTTTTAACTTCAATTTGAAATCTCTGCACAAACCCAAAAAGTAAAGACTACAAACTCATGCAAGACATAGTTGATAAAAATTGGAGCTTTCGAGCTATATAATCGTGAGTGAAATAAATTGTTGCACTCTGGTTATTGGTTAAAATAGACAAATAATCAAATTACATTTCATATCTGTAAAAATTACTCAGTGTCCAAGCCATCTTATTTTTTAAGCTTACAATTTGGAAAACGACAGAGTTTTTCTAAAAACCTCCACCACCCATCATGCCAATTTTACTCAAAAATCAAACAGGAAAATAAACGTAAATTCTCATGAACTAAATACACATAGACACATTGACAGTCACAGACATAACTCATGAAACATAAATTATAACGCACGATTCATAAATGATAAATCAAAAAATGAATTAGAGTCTAAAAGAACAAAAAACAAAAGGCATTAGACTCACAGTCACAACAGCAATGCACGCTAGTGGCGGAGATCGGAGAGGCTAGGCGACTCGTTAGCGGCCAGTAGCAGGTCACACCGTCACAGGGCATGGGCCAGGTGCGAGTGAGGGAGGGATTGAGAATACAGAAAGGGTTTGCAATGCGATTCCGTTTGGAATTGCAATTGAAGTTTGGGGTGCGATTTCTAACTCGGTACAAACTGATCCCATATTAGATAATTTGGGCCTATTATTTTGGGGGTACTTATACAAATAACCTGTATTTGAGGATAGATTTGAAAAAACAGGACAAGTTTGGATTAAATAGTAAATATTTAAAATTAAACGTAAAATACACGCTCAAACCTAAAGAACGATGCGGCTTATCAAAAATCAGCCTCCAATCTCGAAAAATCAAAGAAAAATTGAAAGGAAAAAAAAAAAAAACTTTCACAAATCAAGCATAAACAAGATAGAAGTTGCTTCAACATTTATTCTTCAAAGTTTTCTTCCCAAATCTAAAAATACACAAACAAGATTACAGATTTTTTTTTTGTTATGTTTTGGACTCTTTCTTTAATTAGGTTTGGTTTGAACCTAATAATGTCATGGCATTTATGAATTTTTTTATTTTTTTTTTTATGATTTTGCTATTGTAATTGGAAACATGTCTGAAAATAATATTATTGAACTTGAGACGAAATAAATTGTGTTAAAACACATGAAAAATTAGGTTTGAATTAATTCAAATGATGCATACAAGGTGTTTGACAAAAGAAGAATGTGAAAAAGTGGCGTTCTGTTTACTTTTCTCAAAAAAGTTACTATATCTTATTGAAGTAATTAATAGATGCATTACGTTTGCAATTTTGAAAGTTTTAACATGCAAATTCAAACTTCGTTTTATGCATGCGTATTAGGTCAACAGGGAAATGTGAAAAATGACATTTTGTCACTTTTCTAAAAATAGTCACATTATCTTATTTGAGGAATTAAATACATGCATGCATAAGCATTTTTGGAAACTCGAACGTTCAAATTCAAACATTGTTTTATGTTAATACACCTGAAAAAGAAAACTCTAAATCAATTAGATTAGTGCATGCAAGGTGTTTGTTCAAAAGGAGAATGAAAAAATGACATTTTGCCACTTTTTTCTTTAAAAAAAAAAAAGTCAAAATATCTCATTTAAACAATTAATTAGATGAATATGTGCATTTTTAAAAATTTAAATATACAAATTCAAACCTTATTTTATATTAATACATATGAAAAAAGAAAATTTTGAATCAATTAGATTGACACATGAAATGTGTTTACTCAAAATAAAAATGATAAATGTGACATTCTTTCAATTTTCTATGAAAAAGTGACATTTTGTCATTTTTTTTAAAAAATATCACAGTATCGTATTAGAGTAATTAACTATATACATGTGTGTGCATTTTTTAAAGTTTGAACATACAAATTCAAGCTCTGTTTTATGTTAATACACATGAAATAGAAAACTTTGAATCAATTAGATTGATGCATACAAGGTGATTGCTCAAAAGCAGAATGAAAAAATAACATTTTGCCACTTTTTTTCTAAAAAATAAAGTCAAAGTATTTCATTGGAGCAATTAACTATATGTACATGTGTGCATTTTTTAAAAATTTAAATATATGAATTAAAATATTATTTTATATTAATACCTATGAAAGAAAATGATAATATGAAAAAATGACATCGACACTTTTCTCTAAAAAAAAGTTACAGCATATCATTGAAGCAATTAACAAGATAAATATGTGTGTGTTTTTTGAAATTTAAATATATGAATTCAAACCTAGTGTGTTTGGTGCATATTAAAATGAGAGAATGCATTTTTTTTGAAGTGATGTGATAGAGAATATGTGGTTGAAAAAGAAGAAAAAAATTATTGATGTGATAAAAAATATTATTTTATTAAAAAATGTTTGGTTGAAAATGAGTAGAAGAATGAGAATAAAAAATAATAATGTTGATCAAACAGGGGTTAATTTAATCTTGTATTCAATTCACATTTATTTGAATCAATTCAATTGATACATTCAATGTATTTGTGAAAATAAAAATGTGAATTTTCTCTGAAAAATTACAGTATCTCGTTGAAGCAATTAACTAGATATATACGTGTGCGTTTTTTGAAATTTAAATATATAAATTCAAACAATGTTTTAATTTTGTATTCAGTTTATATTTTTTTAAATCAATTCAATTGATGCATCCAAAGTTTTTGCAAAATGATGAGAATATATTTTAATGTTGTATTTAATTTATATTTCTTTGAATTAATTCAATTGATGCATTTAAGGTTTTTGCAAAAAAATAAGAATGTGAAAAATATACTTCTTGTCATCTTTCAATGAAAAAGTAATGGGATATTTTTTTTTTTCATTTTAATTTCTGTTTTGATGTTACCTCTTTTGGCTTATTTACAAGCTATTTTTTTCACTCGTTAGGTGAGATTTTTGTTATCGTTTCGAAGTATTCACGATAAACTTTGAATACATATTTCAAATTTAAAAATTGATAAATGACGAGTTCATAATAACAAGTCAAAAAGGGATGTTAATAATTATTGTTTATTTTACGTTCATTAATTGTGTGAGATAAGTTTTGGCATTTAAACTTCATACATAACATATTTACTATGGCCACATTGCAAGCTTTCTAACAAATTTTGAATCGTTTAAAATAGATAATTGTAGTATAAAATACCGTATCAAACATAAACTTTTTAATAATTATTATTTTTTGAAAATGGAAAATGTTAGATTGGGGGAAAGCCGCCGTCTTTGGGATTTTGTTGTTTTTCAAATGTCTTATATTTTTTGTGGACGTAATTAATACGACTTTAAAATTTTAATTTGATTTAAGTGTATTAATCAATTCCTTATTTTTCTAAAACGCGTCAAAGTCAAGCTCGAGAAAGAATCCGTTGATTATCAAAGGAGATCCGACGACACGATTGAAAGCAAAGTGGGTGAAAGAGGCAATGAGATTGCTTACTCAAGTTACGGTGGACGAAACGTCGATCACAACAAGGGAACAAATTTCACATTGGGCTTGGGAGAAGAAATCAGATGGATCAATATGATTCAAACAACAGACGAGAAGCTGTTTGGGACAACCATGCGGTCGCATAGTTGTCCAAGGCATGCGACTGCATGCCCTTTTACCGAAACTCCAAATGGGAGTTTCAACTGATCTATGCAACAGCATAAAGTTACACTATGTGGCCGTATAGTTCACTCTGATCGCGAATTTTTTCAAATTTCGCGTAATCTTCTATTTAAGTTAAAACTCTATTTTGTAATATATTTTGCTATTTTGTGGCTTAATTCCATTTTTTAGTTAAGTTTTATGGATTCCCTATAAACAAGACTCATTCTTTTCATTGTAAGACACAACATTATTATTGAGATTTATTGAAGGCAAACTTGCTTTCAAATTCTTGTTCTTCATTGGACAAATCACAAATTTATCAAGATTCTTCTTGTGGCGTTCAAATCAATTGGGTGAGATTCACAAATATTTAATCAAAAGTGTCAACATATCGTTAGTGTATTGTTGGTTATTTTGATTCGTTATTTTCGAATCAAATCCAAGATTTTGATTACTTTGACTTTCTTTGGTTCGATTTCAATCTAATCGTGGATTTTGAAGTTTTTCACTACGTGAGTTCACATCATTCGGTGTCTAATTTCCTTTTTATTTTTTTACAAAAATAAAAAACAAAGGCCCAATTCCAGAAAAAAGGCCCACAATTAAAAAAGCCCCAATCCAATTGTTTGATCTTCAACCTCATGAAGATCCTCCGTCTCAGCACCTGCATCTTCAAGTTTTCTATAGTGGCTTCCCATCGACGATGTAGCTCTAGCGGATCCAGAATGAGTGGATGTACCCCCTTGTCGGGTGTTAGGTCCGTCACTGGCTATCAACCCAATTAATTATTGATACGTTATATTTCAATTAACATGTCATCAATCGATTTAGTAGGTTAGTGATGACGTTAATGAAGGTAAATTTGAGATGACATATTAATTTAAAAATGATGTATCAATAATTAATTAAGTAATTAGACAGCGGATCCCAACTCATATTTTTCATTGGATGTCATCAAAATGTTTTAACAATCGAAATTTATGAATACTAAGTGATTGAATGTGTAAGTAGTGAAAATATACGATATTGATACATACATGTTGAGTTTGATTCAAATTTCATTGTTTTCAAGTAAATCTCAAAACTTTAATTGGAGAATGTCAAATGCGCATAGAAATGTCACCATTCTCACCTTGTGACTTTGATTCATGGTAAAAAAAATTTATTTAAGTAATTGTTTGTCCGCTTTAAAACAAAACTTTTTTAATTCTCGCACCCATTTTCAATTAAATAAAATATTTTGCACAAAAATCCATAATTTTTTCAAAATAATAGCAATCAATCGGAGGCTAAATTTAAAGTTTGAGCTCATTATTAAATCAAAACATAGCTTGAATTAAAAAAAAAAATAGAGCTCAATTGGAGAATGGGATGTGCGACGAAACTCTTGTCAAATGTCCAGTTCAGTTCAATTATACTGACGTACCTAAAATCTCATTAGTATTAATTAGTTTGAGCAAAAATTCTGGTAGTATTAATTTTGTTTAAAAGGAGAAAGTAAAGGAGAGCAGCAATTGACAAGGGAATAATCTTAAGCGTGATATAATAAAAATAAACTTAATTGTACAGAAACGGATCTGAAGAACAAAAATGAGGAAATTATATATCCTGTAATTAACAGATATCAGTGCAGCAAAAGAAGTCAATGAGGGAATCCGTGCAGTCATAAAAGCAGGAGCAACTGCAATTCATCACAAACCCACAATTTAATTTACAAACTTTCACCATCGTAAATCAATCAAAATATATATAATCAAAGAGTTTACCATTCGTCGATAGCTTTGTCTCGTTCATCCTCTTGAGGAAGAGGTAATTCTTTGCTGGAAGTCTCAATGGATTGAACCTCGGGTGCGTCCATCTCTTTCTCTCTCTGTCTGCCTTAGAAAGTCGCTATTATCCTTGCAAGATGTGTGTGTATTTGGGGGAGGTTCGAAATGAATGAACGGAAAAAGATAATGGAAATGCCATGTGACGGGGTGGGGTTGGTTGTTAATTGGAGCACTCTTTCCTTATTTTCTGACTTTATTATGGTTAAGACGTATTGGACTTCGCTTTGACCACTTTTGGAAAAAGATATCATCACGGACATGTATGGAAAATGGATCATTCCATATCCATCGCCACTCGGATGGAGTAATGTCCCAATCGCTCACTATCATAACTACCTTATATAACATATATGTGTGACGGTTAGTGATTTGACGCATTAATGTAATAATTTTTTTATTACCTCATGCATCAAATTATTAATATATTACGTAGGACGATTATAATAATGAGCGACTGTAAATAATATTATTCACCTGGAAATTGCTCGTTGGAAAAAATGATGAGCTGATTATTTAAGAATTATTTAAATATCCAAAATCAATACTATAAAGGAAATATATATATCAATCAAGTCTAAAATAGACTAGTATCTCATAATCTTAATCGTGAATATATAAGAAATATATCAAAACACAAATTAAAACGGTTCAAGATTACTTCCACTAACTATGGAACATTTCTGTTTGGTGGAGCTAAAAAGCCAATTAAAATTGAAAATATGATTGTTATTGGGTCTCACCCGTCTAATAAAAGTCAACAATAACGGCTAATTTTTCAATTTTAATCCGATTTTAGTCTCTACCAAACACACTCTTACATCGAGTGCAACTAACTAAATAAATAATTATTTTTCAATAACCTTTTTGTCAGCTCTACCAATCCTTTTTCACTACTCTGTTGTACATCCATTAAACAAGTCTAATGAAATCAATCTTTTCTCAGCCAAGATTGTCGGGGCCTACTTCATTGAATGGTATACGAAGCCTATATCTACAATTTGCAGTCAACATCAAGGAAAATTACTGGCTCCAACTCCCTTGACTGCAAGCTACCTAGAAAAGAATACCACATGTCATCCCGCACGCTATCATGAGTTGAGTTCTCACAATAATCATGTCCAGTTGAGGCTACCCAACAGGCCCAAAGTGCTACCTGTAAGTAAGAGCACACTGGAGGAGGTCTTTGACACTATCATGAATCGAGAGATCTCAAAGGGGAAAACCACACCTAAAAAAAGTATGCGGCGGATCCATTACCCTTCGACGATTTCTTATTCTCACCCCATTTGAGTACTAGAAACATTTGCTGGAATGCGGGTTCCCTCCGGGCAATGCATGGCCCAATCACAATGGGTATAAACAAGGAAGAGCCTCAAGAGTTGAAACGAGGAGAAAGAAGTGGAACCATGGCTAAATTGGATACTTCACAGTGACTTCGTTGGCTAGTCTCACTGGAGATGGAGAAAAAGAATCACACATAAAGCTGAAGGCGAAAAATGCAAAGTCAAATGCCAATTACACAACTTTTTCAGGTGTATTTGATGATCAATATGCAAGGTAGGTAAGGGAAGAGAAAAAGCAGAATGTAACTCTTACTTGATAGCCTGCAGTTTGCCCTTCGTGGTCCATGTGTCTGCAGACACAGGCACTTGATCGAATTTATAACTTCGTTGCTGAAATGTTTTATCGTCCTGTTGGGATCATGCATACTATTACTGTATAAATCAACAGTATCGAGAAAGAGGACAGGAAAAGGTAGCATGCAGAAATGTAATTTACCATTGATTTTATTCCATTAACTGACTGGTTCACAAATGGATGTTCGAGCAACATGCTAGCTGTTGGCCTGTCTGCTGGATTTCTTCTAAAGCATCGATGCAAGAAATCCTTGCCATCTGCTGACATTGTTCCGGGTATCGATGGGGTCTCCTTTAAAACCTTGAACAATGCTGCAGGCTGAATGGAATTATACAGATTAACAATAAGGAGGTTTTCAAATCTCAAATTTACCTAGCTCGACTAGCAAAGAGGAGAGTGATGTATAAGGCATAATACAAAAACCATTTTACAACAACTGTGAACACATAAAATTATAATGTAATACATATAGTTGGGTAGAATAACTTAATCAAACTATAACGAAT
Source organism: Fraxinus nigra (assembly GCA_903798295.1). Taxonomy (NCBI): domain Eukaryota; kingdom Viridiplantae; phylum Streptophyta; class Magnoliopsida; order Lamiales; family Oleaceae; genus Fraxinus; species Fraxinus nigra. Next base: position 5,110 of record CAIGRH010131549.1, on the reverse strand, counting down.
TGAGTCAATACACCAGATATAACATATGATCGGTAAACATACAACTCTGCAACTTAATCAACCACAAGTATCATATATTAAGTCATATTAATGCTATCCATGAAGTCCAACAAAACTCAAGCAGGACAATAGTGAAATGCACACAACTTATGGCAATAGTATATGGGAGCTGAGACAGTTTAAACTCATTCAACAAAGCATATTGATAAATTCAAAGGAATCATGCAAACTGAGCTCAAATTGTAATGTAATATGACAAAATTTATTCAACACTGGCTTGCAACCAGTCAGGTTTGAACTTGATATTAGAGGTTGTTATGATTTCAATCCAAGTCTGAACAGAATCTTATTTGGCACTGTTCATCCCTTTCATGTCTCTGAGCAATTCATGGAGCGATAACTTCTACTGTTGACAACAATATGACCTAGATAGAAATATTATTCCAAGAAATAAAGAAAATTAAAATATCATAAGTGTTAAAGTGTCCAGAACTATGAGGATGGCTTTTAATCATAGCCACATTATTTGTATTCAAAATGTCTGCCAGGTAAATGATATCACAAAACTAACATATCGATCATCATCTGGAGCTTACCCCTTCATGTTCACTCCAAGGGGGTTTTCCATTCATCATTTCAATTATAGTACAGCCCAAGCTCCATATATCAACTGCTAAAGCAAGATCAGAACTATAATCTGTCTGAATCACAGACTGCAAGAGCTGCAAGAATTAATATGCATCAGTATAGTTAAGCATCACAACGGATAGATATTCTGAGGTTCGAAGGGATATGTACCTCGGGAGCCATCCAGTATGGACTACCCTTTAATGAAAGATTAGCAGCTTGCCCAGTCAGCTGCAGATCAACATGAAATATTCAGATTCAAGACCACTATAATGATAAAAAATGGTGAAATTGTTTGAATCTACCATGAAATAACAGAGCAGCACTGATCAACAATTTATTTTGTACTTCAAGTTTCACGTGTTTGATTGACATGTTTTCGCAAACTTAGTTTCCACATTCATTCTCACATATTTTTGAACTGTTAATGGGGGGCAGGTGATTAAGCATAGAAGTTCAGCATAACATGATAAGAATTTTTCAACTTTTGGTGGACTATGGAGCTCAACTTTTCTTACTTAAAACAAGGAAAAGTTGCACCGAATTTTTCTATACCAACAACCATGTTCTTGCATTCAAAGTTGATCCCCATCTCGCCTGTGCTTTAATCACCATGAAAATTATAAAATCTGTCTTAACATGAAAAGAAGCTAGGACCCAACTAAAGTTGGAGCCATGAAAATAATAGACAACTACAGAATGATCTTTACCAGATATCAACTTATTTTGTATGTGTGTGGCAGATATAATTACATTTCAGCGTCCATGGGAGAGAACACACACACAAAAGACGACTACTATCTTACCTATTATTCAATTTGAATAATGCAAATACAACTACTAACACCCAAAAAAGAAGGAAGAGAAAAATAAAATGCACAAAAAGAAATTCCACTCGAGAGAACCTGGACAATAAGGTTATAATAGATATTACAGGCCTCTTTATCTTAGACACCATTCAGTCTATTGGTCAATGGTCAGTCATCCTTCAGGTTTCTGCTATTCTCTCGTTAATACAGAAATATATCTGATATTCTTGGAGAAATTGAAACTCACGTGTTTAGCCATCCCAAAGTCAGCAAGCTTTACAACTCCATATGCATCAACGAGCAAATTCGCGCCTTTGATGTCCCTATAAAATTTGATGGCTCAGAATTGGTCAGGCCAGAAATGATGTTCAAGTAAACTCGTAACTAAACCTTCATGTCTTAATCCTAGGGGTTGTGAAAGACAATATATCCATCCATAGATCCATCAAGAGAAGTTCAAAAAATAATTGTTATCTTCTCCTAATTCCCTGGGGGATTCTATTGCCGCATCCATTAACACACAAAATGTTTCAATGTTACCTGTGTATGGTTTTCGTACTGTGCAAATAAGCCAGCCCACAGAGAATGTGACGAGTAAAATTGCGAACCACAGATTCTGTTATCGCTCCACAATGGTCACGGATAAATTTAGTGATTGAACCAGGATGAACATATTCCAGGTATATGTAAAACCGGTTGCCAACCTGCATGCATATAAATTGAGACTTGTTCAAGCGTGTATACAGACCTAAAGCAGAAATCTGAGCTCCAAGATAATGACTTACAATTTCACTACCATAATACTGCACAATGTTTGGATGCTTCAGATTACTGAGCACTTTAATTTCCTGCCAAAATGAAAAATTTAACAGAAAGCACAAGATCCTATTTTTGAAATAATAAAAGAATTTACGATAATATTTAGAGAAACCTTCGTAAAATTTAAACAAAGAATTCCCCGATAGGATGAGTACTAGTTAGGGAAAATATATAACGAATATATAACGAATATTAAATATGGCATCCTCACAAAGCACGAGTATTGGAACCATTTAAAACTTCACGTGATTAGGACAAACTTTGTGGGACCGACCAAGAGGCTAGTAGTGCTCCCCAGCACCTAATATGATTCCTGATCTAGAACAGCATGGCATATATTTCACGCCATATCCATGAAGCTAACGCATTGCAGAAAAGACAACCTTTAAGTTTTATTTATTTATTTTAATATTTAGGGATGTATGCGTATTGATCAATGTTATAAAGCAATACAAGCAAATCAAAAATTGCAGACACCCATAAGTAGGATCAAAGCATTTAGCAAATCAAAAATTGCAGTTAATGAATGGAGCAAGTGCTTCAGATTGTCACCTTAGCTGCTTTTTTTAACAGTCACAAACTTGAAGGCAACATTCTTTTTAATGATAAGTTTTACTCTTGTAAAGGAAAAAAGGAAAAAAGAAAAGTTGTAGTTTTCATTTATTAATCTTCTTTCTTCTCTCATTTCCTGTCCTTCTACTTAACTTTGTCCTCTGGTATCAAATACATATGTGCCATATGCTAGGAGAAAAATCATCAACCTCCATTGATATCTTAGATATGCATATCAATCAAATCCACCCAATATCAGCTTATACGAATCCAATATTTTGTGATTTTAACAATACCAAAAATGATATGAGATCGACAAAATGTTCGCAAATTAGTATGTATTACATTTACATTTTTATGATTAGGCTGCTGGATTCCAAAATACCAAAACAAGACAAACATATAAAGCAGAACGCAACCTGCTCCAACTGCCTCATACACTCTGCCGATTTTGGGTCATCCGGTAAAATTTCAACTTCTTTCATGGCACATAAAGCTCCAGTCTCTCTGTTGACGATAACAATTAGATAGGCTATGATCCCACATGAAATCTTGGAAAAAGGAAATGTATTGTATCTGCATACCTGTTTGATGCTACATACACACTTCCGAATGTCCCACGCCCAATAAGCTTTCCTTTTTGCCATTGACCTTTAACAGGCATCAATTCAGGTTTAACTTGGACTGGGTAGACTGGGGTTGGCTTTGAATGCATGGTAGCTCCTGGAAAATTAGATTTAGATGCAAGTGGGGAAATTGGAGTTGGCCGTGAAGACAGGGGAGATCCTGGAAATTCAGTTCTAGATGGTTTTGGGGACATTGGAGTGACCTGTGAAGACAAGGCAGCTCCTGGAGGAAGAGGTAAGGGATGTACGGAGGCTTGAGAATTGCTCTCGTGCCATGATACAGGCCTAGTAGCACTTGTTGTACGTCGGTGGGAACTTTCCCTCGGACTATTGATGGGAGAATTGTCATCACTTGATGCAGTTTTCTCAGGTGGTATTTGGTAGGAAAACCCTNCTTTGAATGCATGGTAGCTCCTGGAAAATTAGATTTAGATGCAAGTGGGGAAATTGGAGTTGGCCGTGAAGACAGGGGAGATCCTGGAAATTCAGTTCTAGATGGTTTTGGGGACATTGGAGTGACCTGTGAAGACAAGGCAGCTCCTGGAGGAAGAGGTAAGGGATGTACGGAGGCTTGAGAATTGCTCTCGTGCCATGATACAGGCCTAGTAGCACTTGTTGTACGTCGGTGGGAACTTTCCCTCGGACTATTGATGGGAGAATTGTCATCACTTGATGCAGTTTTCTCAGGTGGTATTTGGTAGGAAAACCCTAGGCCAAGATTTGCATCTGAAAGTGGCACCTCCGTTGCAGACCAAGCTTGAAAAATACTTGCGGGAGTCATGTAATAAACTGCAAGAAAATCACTGCCTCCTCTTGGAGGGCTTGGTACAGGACTTGAATAAGGACTAGTTGGAGCACTAACAGGAATATTTATGTTATAGTTATTTGATGATCTTTCTGACCCATTTTGTGCGCGAGGTAACTTCCCAGATGACCGAATTTTAATATGCTCTGCATTCATTCGAGCATCTTGATCATCAAATCTGCTGATATAGGAGAATTAATGAAAACACAACAGAGAATCAATATCATCAAGTTTAAAGAAACGTCCCTGTATGCAAAAACAATTATAACATGTAATAAGTAGAGGCTAAAAAAATAAGGAATAAAGAAAGCGATTATGGAAAACAAGTTTTACAATTGCTGCTACATCTAAAACACAATTAAAGTCTAAGAACCAAACGTAAAAACTTAAATATAACAGAGACTGAAATTTTTCAAAAAACTAAAAGAAGTCTGCGCAGCAAATCAATGCTTGAATGTTGAAAGAACTTTGCATTTTAGTGTAATGAAAGCACCAAATTGTTGTAAAAATAGAATGCGTAGGGAATCAAAGAGGAAAGTAAATACATAATTCATAAAGACAACACAGGTGTATAGTGTATAACAAATGATCAGCAAGACAACTTTATCTCTTATCTCTTTTTAGTGCTAAAGCTGCAAAATAAAAATGAAAATTCTCAAATGAAATACACTAGATTGCTATATACGCATGAGCAAAATAACATATTCCACAAAGTACGGATACATGCGGCAGATGTATGAAGCATCTCTTTTAACAATCATAGTAGTAACTAGTAATATTTTCCTCATTAGATGAAGGAAAAAAAAAAAAAAAAGAAAAAAAAAAAAAAATAAAAAAAAAAAATTAAAAAAAAATAATAAATTAAAAAAAAA
>CAIGRH010131480.1:0-16391 GCA_903798295.1 Fraxinus nigra | reverse complement strand
AGATTAAACACATAGAAGTGGAATTGCATCACCTATAAATTGACGGAACGTGATTAATTCCCAATTTTCTTACCACCAATCTTTTCTTCAATTATCTGGGGGCACCTGTGTGTATAATATTTATTTTCAGCCGCCACTAATTGTATATATGTATATATAATATCAGTAGCTCAATCTCCCTCTTTTGCACTATCTACCCGTCTATTGTATGTATATATTTGCAAAACTCAACACTAAGTTTTCTCTCTTCCAGCCCACTTAGCCGCCCAATTTATGTGTGTAAATACTATTATAATGCAACTCCAATCTTATTTCTTCTCCAGCACAGCAGCCTCACAAATTCTGCTTTCTTCTCTCAATATTTCAGCTGCTGGTTCCTCCTTTTCTGTGCAAAGTTGCTGCCTTATATATGTATATATATTTATAATACACAAAATCCAGCGGCCCTCTCTTTTATTCAACAAAGAAGTTCAACATGTGAAGCCCAATTCTCCCTACTTTCCAAAGTAGCCCTCCATTGTGTGGTCCAATTAGAATTTCAAATGCCCAATTAATTTTGTATTTCTCCAAGTCATCCAATCTTTCAAATTAATGCAATTTAGTCCTTCAACTTCTATAGTGTGGACTTTGATCCCCTCACTTTGGATTTTTCCATTTTTCGACACATTTTGCTTCTTTTCTTCAACTCTTCATCTAACATTGAGTTTTACCTACAAGATGCAATATAACACAATTTAAGTTGTATTTTATCAAAAGAACAATAAAATTATATAGTTTCAAGCTCCGAATAAGTGTATAAAATACACTTATCAGAAAGGGTAAACAAATAAACACCAATGAATATTTATCATTCAAGTAAATTTCATACCATTTTTATTGAATGCAATTCCGTACTCTCGAAACAGGAACAAAAAGCTGATGACATGGCTAATAAGAAAGCTAAAGGTCCCATGGAACCTGATCTTGGTCCAGACATCCCCATTGAATACGATTTCCAGGTCTTTCCCTTGATCTTGGTGTTAGCGCCACACAAAGTCAGACAAAAGCCAATGACGCATTTTTTGCAAAGAAAGAAGTGCAAGACCAAGTGGATGAAGGCATTGCAAACGTGCTACATTCGACTCAAGTCAATAAAGAAGATGTGAGATGCATAAAAACATTGTAAATTATAATTTATAAATTTCATCTGATTCTTTTAATGCTAATTTACGATCGTTTTTCATATTTTAGGCTCAGGAAGTTATACCTGCTCCTACTTCTTCTGGGTTGCCTATCAAGAGAGCACATAATCCGTCTAAAACTTTGCAATCTCCATTTATTAATGTTGATGCATTCTATGCTGCTATTGGAGCAAAATCTGATACTAGAAACAATATTTTCTAAAACTATTTAAATGAAGTGGACAATGCTGACATGATTTCCTTTCGAAATATATTTGATGAGGGATTCTAGCCCCGAAATAGGTACATTTAATGCATAATATAATTGTTAATGTGACTGAAGATTGTTACTGTAACCCGTTATTAAATTTTGTGACTATAATAGCACTGGTCACATTATTAGTTCTGGTCACAAAATAATATAACTCTAGTCAAATTAAAGTTAATTTAAAGTATGACTGCGTAAATGTGTATACATGGCTAAATTCAATAAGATTGATAATGTGATAAGTTCGCCATTTGTATGTGGGAGAGTCCTTGTCTATCAAAAGATTTGGTGGCGTTCGTTGATTGATTATGATTCTTTATTGAATAGAACAGTATGATATTGCAAATATTTTATCACATATGGAAATATGTCACATAACTTATGCATGTTATTTTTTATTCATGACAGCACTTGGATGCGTGCTTCTATTACATTAGACAACTTTCAAAGTTGGGAATAGTGTAAAGATGAAGGTAATAACCACGGACTGCATCTTGGACATGTCAATCCGGAGTGTATACCCCAGTTTTGTCGAAAACCCAAGCATCGTCAATGAGAAGCAGGAACTTCTCAAAACCATTAATGATGAAAGGTTAACATTTAATACATCTTGGAGAAAGGTTGAATATGTACTTCTGCCCATCATGCCTACGAATCGAGCTCATTGAATGCTAGGGCGGTTGGACATTAATAAACGTGTCTTGTGCATTTTCGATTCTAGCAACAAAACATATAGAGATAATATGGTTCATGAAGGGGTAGTACCTATTGTGAAGATACTTACACACTCGCTGAAATTAGTTGGTTTGTGGATGGAAACCAGTGACGGCGGAGATAAATAGTACAAGGAGCAAAATGTAAACATTGTGCCTGATTTACCTCAGCAAAAAAATGGGTAGGGCTGACTATCTTCATTTTACAACAATAAAAGTTTCATCATTTTTTTGTAGTTACTTATGACTGTTTTACGTAAATATTGATGCATGTTTGTAGCGTTTTTGTAATCAAGTATGTATAGTTTTTGTTATACAATGATATTGTTAAGGTGTCAATGTCATTTGATGTTGGGAAAGCCAGGATGAAACTTGCAGCTTACTCTCCAAGAATAAACAACTAAGGTAGGGTGGAAGAGGCAAAACAACGTCAGATGAATGACCAAAATGTCGACTGAATTGATTTTGTGGTGGATTATGTTGATGTATATTGGAAAATACACTTAACTGATGATGGTTTTTCTGGTGGATTTTTTGTATTGAATCTGACATTAATTGTTAGTCTATATTTTCAACTCAATTGCATAGTGGATGAATATTTGTATTTAGAGTTTATATTCACATAGTAATTGGTAAACAAAATATATATTGTACATGTGTGAACAAGCTTTGACAATTAAAATCAGGTCACAACTGCTCACATTCAGACATAGTTACTATTCATATTAAAATACACGGGCCACAAACTATCACAATTAGTCACAAACTATAGTGCCTTATAAATTACCCAAGGTTTTAATATTTTACATAACTCACTGTTAATTACAAAATACAGCTTACTAAAATAGGTAATAGTGAGCGAGTGTTTAAACATAACAATTAAATCATCTTCAAAATTTTCACCAATAGATCCGATTCGTTTGTAAACGTGTAACTTGTATTCTTAATTCATTGATATTAACGGGGTCACATAAGGTCACAATATACAAAAACGGTCATAGATGGTCAAAAAATCAGAAACAAAGTAGTAATATATAAATAAATATATAGCCTAACAGAACCTGTCAAAAACCTGAAATAATAAACTAAATATGTTCATATACATCACAATATAAACCTTCCTATACGTTACAATCAATATCTTGTTTTACAACTTATAAATGGTAAAGTGATTGAATGAATTCACTATTGTCTCAACATTAGTGTAAATCGTTGAAATAAAAGTTGAAAAACTATAATCCAAAAATAAACAGGTGAAGAATCAATAATGAAATAATTTGAAACCACAAAGAATATCATCATGTCTAACAAATTATGATATGCTATTTGAAATGGTTTGGTTGCATCCTTACCTTCAATTTTTGCGGTTTATGGTTAAGTGCATCAAGTACTTGCATGTCATACGATTGTAATTAGATTCAATGCATCATCCACATTTCACAACTTGTGATCTTTCACGCGGTGACTTCTTCCTCGTCTCAGTAGGCCGGCCATAACTTCTTTTTTGATTTGGGACAAGCACAATTATACTATTCACATCCTCCAGCAAACTCCACTCTACTCTATTACCTACAAGCAGAACTGTATCTTTGTAGGTATTCACTAATGCATCCTTCGTGTAACAACTTGAGTAGAAATCATACACATCAAGTTTCGATGTTGCAAACACTGCTAGTGCGTGTGGACACAGAAGTTGATCTACCTGAAACATTCTACAACTGCATATGAATTGAGTTACATTAATCATGCACGATGAAGAATCATCCCGCACTTCAAACAAAGTGTGACTTGTAAGGAATACCTAAAATTAAATAAACCAATTATTATTGTGAATTTAAGAGGGATACAATTATAAATGTGACCATCATAATTTACATCTTGAATATCGTATTTACCTTTAGATTTCGCACATCATGACTCATTTCCTTCAGCATCTTTTCGTACTTGGTTGCAAACTTTGTGAAAGTGTCATGTGCGTTGTCTTTATTCTTGCAAAACCAAGATTGGATCATTAGTTGTAATGTTTCAAGAAGTGCTTCAATAAGATAATTTTTTAGAGCCTTTGTGACTGCATTTACAATTTAACAATGTTCGACGTCATAGTAGAATATCGATTTGTTGACATGTGCAATCTGGACCAACTTTCATATCCAACTTCCAACTACAAAATAAATTTAGTTTCATCTATATTATAATAAAATACTGTAGCAACATGTAATAATAAATGAAATATAGTTCATACATTAAACACGCATGGTCACAGATAGTCACGACACTAAATAATATCACAGAAGAAGTCACAATATAAGTTACAGACATTCACATATCAAATATCCTCCAATCTCTTCATTTATTGAGTCCAATTATTGCATTTGATATTCAAATTCATGCACTATATACGCTGTACATCAGCATTGAATGCACGTGTGACGTTGTGACCTGATTTTGCATAACGTGTCTTCGAATTTTTAAGCAAATAGTATGAACAAATCCTATGCATTGCCTTTGGATATATGAATTCAATGGCATTTCTTATGCTATTGTGCATGTTTGATACTATATATAATCCGTCTCTTAATTCATAGGCCCTCTTCAACATCTCAAAAAACCATCTCCATGACTTATTATTTTCATTGTCCTCAATCCCAAAAGCTAGTATGAAGACGTTCTTTGCATCTTGGTACAAGTCGTGAAGAGTGTACCCCTGTAGTGGCCATTTAAATATGTGTCATCAACTACAATGGTTGGCCTACAATATTTCCAACTAGCGATCGATGCACCCAAAGCCATAAAACAATATTTAAATCTATCCAAATGATCTTTTTCTATTCTTGTGATTATCCCCATGTTCATATATTCTAGCATAAAGAAATAAGAAAGTAGCAAGTGAAACGACGTCGTTGGATCATCTCTAATCAATTTTAGTGTTTCTTCATGTAACCTTCACGCCTTCACATAATTCACCGATACTCCATATTTATGTAACACGTTATTCGAGATATCATTATAAGTGTATATTGTACGTGAAGAATTGTATTTGTGCCTAATGCAATTTGACACAATTGAGCTAGATGCTTGTCGATGAGATCCTAAAACAATGTCCATCGAGGCTCGAGCATGTGTGACCATTACACATCTCCCCAATTTTAAACATTTTCGTTTCTCCCACGTATGAAGATCCAAATATCCACTTGCAATCGTTATGCAAATACTTTATCACGTATGCCTTCTTGTTCGATCTCAGCATCTTATATTCAAACTTGTTTTGTATGGCATAAAAGACCAAGCTCATTTCCCGTTTTTCCTTATTGTGAAAAACATTTCCCTCCACTATTTCTCAGGACATTTAACATATAGGTCACAAACTATTCAATTCAATAGTCACAACCAGTCACACCGAATAGAAACATGTATCAATACAAATAAATCACATAAACGGTCATAGATAGTCACAGATCAACATGTTCATAACTGTAAAATGAAAATAAAAATTGCATACTATCAATGGTTAATGAGAAAACACATGTCACACATTGGGCAAAATGTAGCTTATTTTTAGCAGTGAGAACTTTGATCACGGTTAGAAAAATATTTCATTATGTTTGAAAACATCAATGTCTTCAAAATCATACGCTTATATTAAATTATTATAAGCTTACATTCGAAATCAGATTATAGAACTTCAATTTTTGCTTCGGGAAAATCCAATTCTTCCATAACTGAGCTTCAACTTCTCCAGAACAATGAAAATCAAGTGTATGTTGACGAGATTGTGACTTTATTGATTGATTGTAGCTCAAAATCAAAAATTAACGGTGAAATTTTTGTGATTTTGGACAGTTTTCACGAACACACAACTTCAATTTTTGCTTTAAGAAAATCCAATTCCTCCATATCCGAGCTTCAACTTCTCCATAACATTGAAAATCAGAAATATGTCAATGGGATTGTGACTTTATTGGTTGATTGTAACTCAAAATTGAGGGATGACGGTGAAATTTTTGTAATTTTAGAAAGTTTTCGAGGAGCTCGTTGTTTAGAGAGAGAAAATTGTGTTTGATTGTGTGAGGAGAGTGAGAAATATTTTTTAAATATGGTACATAATTGATTTATAGGAGATCACTATATTTTAATCCAAATTTAGTGTATATTATATTATAATTATATAGTTAATATTTTTGATTTACCACTTGATTTATGAAAGTTTTTTGGGTGTTTGTCGACTGTGAAATGTGTTTTTATAGTATAGTAGTTATGTATTCTTCCCTAACATAAATTGTAAAGGGTCGATTTCCTCAAAGTCATCCTGCATATGATATATTATCTAATAATTTTGTTGTTGAAATTCTATCGATGGATTATAATTCAATTTTTATATCCTTATCATTATCAATTAATAGTCATGAAAGCCTAAAATTTAACATGGGATGTCACAATTGAAAAAATATTAAACACTGAGCATAATGAAATAAAAAATATATACAAAAGCAATGCAAACACAAGAATTTATATAAAAACAACAAATCAAAAGAATATGCTAAGGAGCTAATCCCTAGTTGGTAGGGATTAGGATTTTTATTTTAGATAAGGTTAACAATTAATTTTAATATCATATTTTATGGGATCTATAACTTTTTAACTTCACATTTTATCTTTTATCAAAATTTGCTAAAAATCTTATTTTAATTCTCACCAAAAAAGGGATAGGTGATTGGAACACCTTAAGCAGCGGCACAAATGAATTAAAACATCGAACATATATTGACCATAAGAAATGAAACGTATAATATCAAAATAAAACAAAGCAGATAAACGAAAAAAAAGGGTCAACAAAATCTTAATGGAGAACATAAATTTTACCTAACGTGATTTGTGAATGATAAATTAGGGGACTCGCAGTGTCAAGTAGCACGAGACAAAACTTGGATTAAGGTAGCCTTCGAGGGTGATAATGGTTGTACCTGGGAAGGAGCACTAAGAGAGGTTGCAATACGTGTCAAATGAAACGAAATTTTTTGAGATTTTGAAGAGAGGGGTTGTCTGTAATTTGTATGAAGTGAATACTCAAGCAAAATTACTTTAAGAGATGAGGTGTGCGACGAGGGAGATGAGACATAGAGCAAGGTCTCCAACGATGATTGCTTTAGTGGGACAAAGAGCATAGGTGATTTGCCCGTTTCTTTCTTTAATCAGCTTCGGACGAGTGAAGCTGGATTATCTTCCAAGTTCCAACAGAATCGACGAGATGACCATTGATGATATTTGAGGCTGGTTCAATAGGGTAATTGACGTGACCCGACCCGACCCGACCCGACCCGACCCAACTCAACACAATCCAACCCAAATCTTCCAAAACTTTGAACTAATTGAATCAAACCGCCAACTTGTCCAAAACGAGTCAGATCGATCATATTTAGATGGCTTTGTGGTTAACTTGCCCACCCTGTGACTCGTTTTATCATTAATGATGTTAAAATGGCAACATCAATTGAAATTGAACATCTTTAAATATAAATATCGCATCAAGTGAGATTTTTTAGACGATTTTAATCCTACGACGATTCAACTACTTCAATAATACCTTACTTTTCGTTTTTCAATAGGTAATAAATATTACAAAATCCTTGTCAAATATGAATTTTGTGTTATTAATTCTCAATTAATTAACATTCAAATTAATGAAGACTCAATGAATCTTGCCTTGATGAATCTTGATCTACGTGAATCTAGAGTAATTACAAATAAATTTATTTCTATTCATATATCTAGAAATTTTAACGGATGTTTAAATTTATATATTAATAATTAATTTTTATGTACCAAATGTAGTATAAAAATATTTTTCATTTGTAATATTTCATCATCACAAAAATTTTGAATCATAGGAGTTGAATTTTGATAGTACAAATTTCTATCCTAAAATTTATTTTCTTTTGTTCGTTTGAGACTCATCAAATCCTCCTAACAAATTGGTATCAAATATTACTTTTACAACACTTCATAAAGTATTTTGGAATAATATACGCTCAACTCTGACTAGTTTAGTAAAGTACAATCTATGTGGAAACTACAGTATAAACAATTGGCTTGTCTACCTTGTTTTTGCTAAGCATACCCAATTTCTTCAGCCTTTCTATCAGATGATTAATAATAATTTAGACCGAATATGAATAGCATATATGTATAAGTTTAATTTACGATTAATTCTATTCAATATTTTGTCGAACATAACAAATATGTAGAAAATGCTCAAATCATTATTTTGATTGGAAGAACAAAAAGAAAAAACGAAGATCGTCTCTGGCCCGAGCCATATTATTTTATCATTCTCATTTTCAATTACACATTTTTCAATAAAATAATTTTTTTTATTATATTAATAAATTTTCCTTCTTTTTTTACCACATATTTCCCATCATATCAAATAAGAAAAATGCATTCTTGTGAAAATAATGTGGCTCAAACAGATCAAGTAAAAAAACATATTTTAAATAAAATATTTATTATTATTATTTTTTGTTGAAAGGAGTTTGGTAGGAAGCAACCAATGAGTTTTTGGAGAGAAAAAAAATACGGCCCTTGTCTAAGCTCTATTATTTTAAGAGAAAAAAAAATATTTTTAAATATAAGTTTTGGAGAATGTATGAAAAAATAGAATATATATATATTTTTTAAATTACGTGTAATATTATATTATTGAAAAATGAATGATTGTAAATTAATTTAGAAAAAATGAGTTTTTGTTAACGTTGGACATGGTATAAGAGAGACAAAACCCTAAACCCTAAACGGCTATACCTCTACCTCGAATCTCAAGTTTCGAGTCAAATTCTCCAACACCACCACCTCTTCTATCTGCACGAAAGCGAGACTGAAAGGATCTAAAAATGGTGAAGTCATATCTTCGATACGAGTCGGCGGCCTCGTTCGGAGTTATAGCGTCGGGGGACTCCAACATAACCTACGACAGCTCCGGAAAACTCCTGTTGGCGGCGGCGCTTGAGAAGCTAGGCGTGTGGCACGTTCGCCAGGGCATTTGTACAAAAACTCTAGTTCCATCGCCTTCCTCCTCGCATGGCTCCTCCCTCGCCGTCACTTCCATTGCCTCGTCTCCCTCTTCTCTCGTATACTCTTCTTTCCCCTCTTTTCTTTCTTCTGTATGGGAAGCTTATAACTACGGCTCCGTATTTTTTATGCTTTAATGAGTAAAAATAAATTTTGATTTTTAATTATGTAAGAGCTTACTGTCGGCACCTTCTTCACAGCTGTAAATAGCATGTATGTGTTTGTAATTTCTCAATTCAGGAGAACTTTCTCCAATTTAATTTCGCACAATACATAGATACGAGTATTAGGGGTTCATACATACTTGAAATTGGAAAAATACGAACCTGTGCATGATATTTATTTATAGCTACGAAGCGCCACGGGACAACAAAGCACGTTAATTCATAGTTACAATGTCCAATGGGGTTTTGATGAAAAATTGTTTTTGGACTGAGATAGATTTTTTATTGAATCATTAATTGATTTTTCGCCCAAAATTATGTACTTTAAAATAACCTTTTACATTTTGTCCTCTCTTAATGATATTAAATTTCTCCAAGTATTATTTTGTTTTGCTTCTTCTCATGGTTTTTTATTCTAGAAGATCTCTAGCTGTGATGCAGTATTTTGCTCAATAGTTTCACTTTACTCTCTTTCATTCCCTGCTTTAATCATAGAGGAAATTTTAGATAGATCATAGATGTCATATGTCAGGTTAGAAAGTTAAGGGGGTGTATATTTTTGTATTTCCCAGTTTGTTGGCTGAACCATGTTTTGATATTCATATTGTTGGGTTCACTATAGACAATAGTTCAGAAACCCAAAAATGACAGTTGAGGTTGAAGTTCGATTTAAATTTATATGTTAATGAAGTAATAAATGGGAATTGGTTTTGCAGATAGCTTGTGGCTATGCTGATGGTAGTGTAAGAATATGGGATAGTGAGAAAGGAACATGTGAAACCACTTTGAATGGACATAAAGGCGCTGTAACAATCATCCGGTACAACAAGCTTGGATCTTTGCTTGCTTCTGGTAGCAAAGACAATGACATTATTTTATGGGATGTAGTTGGTGAGGCTGGACTCTTCCGCCTTCGTGGGCACCGTGACCAGGTTGTCTTATGAGCTTTTACTCATTTTATATTTTCTCTTAGTGATTTGAAAGCTGCAGTATTGTGTTTCTTTTACCATTATTCGGGAGCTGAATTATGTTGTTCCGTCTTTTTACTTGCATATTGCAGGTTACTGACCTTGTTTTCTTGGATTTTGGTAAAAAACTGGTTAGCTCATCCAAAGACAAATTTTTAAGGGTCTGGGACCTTGAAACACAGCATTGCATGCAAATTGTAAGTGGCCATCACAGTGAAATTTGGTCCATTGATGTTGACCCAGATGAAAAATATCTGGTCTCTGGGTCGGCGGACCCTGAGCTCCGATTTTACATGATAAAGCATGATTTGGCCGATGGAAAAACTCTACTGGATAAAACTGAATCTGATGCAGATAACAGAAAAACATCTGCTCAGAACAAATGGGAAGTTTTGAAGCATTATGGTGAAATTCCGCGGCAGATCAAGGATAGAGTTGCTACAGTTAGGTTCAATAAGTCTGGAAATCTGCTGGCCTGTCAAGTTGCAGGGAAAATAGTGGAGATATTTCGTGTATTAGACGAGTCTGAATCTAGACGTAAAGCAAAAAGAAGAGTTAATAGAAAGAAGGAGAAGAAAGCTTCTAAAGGGGCAGGTGAGACTGCTGAAAATGGAACTATTGAAGATGAAGTTGGTAATGATATCACTGTTACTGTCCCTGATATCTTTAAGCTCCTGCAGACTCTTCGAGCCAGCAAGAAGATATGCTCCATTTCTTTTTCTCCAATCACTTCAAGAAGCTCTTTGGCTACCTTAGCATTGTCTCTGAACAATAATTTATTGGAAGTTTATTCAATTGATAGTACTTCAACCACAAAATTAAGTGCCATTGAGCTCCAGGGACATCGTTCTGATGTGAGAAGTGTCACACTTAGCTCAGATAATACTCTTTTGATGTCAACAAGTCACAGTACAGTTAAAATATGGAATCCCAGTACTGGTTCTTGCCTCAGAACTATTGATTCGGGATTTGGATTGTGTGGTCTATTTGTACCGGGTAACAAGTATGCGATTGTTGGTACAAAAGGTGGTTCACTAGAAATTATTGACGTTCGAAATGGTACTTGTATTGAAGTAGTTGAAGCTCATGGTGGCTCTGTTCAGTCTATTGTTGCAACTGCTGATGGATTTGTCACTGGGAGTACGGATCGTGATATCAAGTTTTGGGAGTATCAAACCACTCAAAAGCCTGGTCAAGTGCGTTCTTTAGACCCTTCTGCTTTTTCCTTCACTTTTGTTGTGTTGATGCTTTTCTCTTTGATTGAATAACTTCTGAATGTTTATTTTACCATACTGCTGGACCTCTCACTTGGTTTCCATTCTAATACATTGTTATACTATTGCTTTTGCTAAACGGTATACCGCTATTGATGTATTAATTTTGTGTGGTTGACAGGATTCTAAGCGTTTAGCAGTGTCTCCAGTGAGGAATTCGAGAATGAATGAAGATGTTTTAGTGGTAGCTGTCAGCCCAGAGGGTAAATATATCGCTGTTGCTCTTTCAGACCATACAGTGAAGGTCGGGTGGACACTTTTATTCTTGTTATTTTCGCATGTTCTTTATGTTGCTTTAATTATTGAATATCAATATCATATTCAATTCAAGTTTCTTCCTTTTTGCAGTTGAAATAATATTAGGAAATGATATAAATATTCTTTCATTACAAAATGATAAAGAGTATTATGCATTGACTTGTACCTAGATCTGATTTGACATCTCAATATATAGCGGGGTGATAAATTTTTTTGTGTCAGTGAGATACACAAAATGAAAGTTAATGTCTAGAGGAATGTAAGCAATGCCTGGGCAGTCCAGCACAACTTTGACAATCTATATGGCACAATAGTTCTTAATCTATTTGTTAACTTGAGGCATGGAAATTAGCTGATTGACCTGGGCCTCCTCCAGTTATTATTTGCTATGATGCTCGGACTCTTAGAAATGGTTGGAGTACCCTTGTCGAGGGTATGGGTATGGGATATGCATCAGATCCTCCAAATTTCAATCGCACATGATGCCGTTTATGCTTCTTTCTTTTTCTTCTTTTCCCGTTTTTGCTCTTTGTAAGCCTATCACCATTGCCGAGAGAGTGGAGAAAGGCGGCAGTGCTAGGTTTTCCATTCTTTTTCTTTCTTTTTTCTCTCTTTTCTTCTTCTTTTTTTTTTCTCTTTTCCCTCACTGTATCGGTGATTTAGGGTTTTGTTTGTATAAAATGAAAATGGGTTAGTGCTCCACTAAGTCCAAATTGCAATCAAGTCCTTCATTTTCTATTTTTATTTCATTTAGTAATTAACTTCCCATAATTAAAGACTAAATTTCAAAATTCTATTTTATTCGTCTTAATCATTATTCAATGCTCATTTTTTNACCATTGCCGAGAGAGTGGAGAAAGGCGGCAGTGCTAGGTTTTCCATTCTTTTTCTTTCTTTTTTCTCTCTTTTCTTCTTCTTTTTTTTTTCTCTTTTCCCTCACTGTATCGGTGATTTAGGGTTTTGTTTGTATAAAATGAAAATGGGTTAGTGCTCCACTAAGTCCAAATTGCAATCAAGTCCTTCATTTTCTATTTTTATTTCATTTAGTAATTAACTTCCCATAATTAAAGACTAAATTTCAAAATTCTATTTTATTCGTCTTAATCATTATTCAATGCTCATTTTTTTCTTTTTTTTTTTCCCGTAAACAATTGAATATATTCAATATGACAGTTTGAGGTAGTAAAAAAATTGAAGTTTGAAAAACGTACTCGCGTACTAATGTTCAAAATTTGGACTCTTTTTAGTCATATCCTCTGTATTCTACATTTTAGAAAATAAAAGATCCGACACCTAGATACATATCCGTACCCGAGTCCGAGCATAATAGATTATTTGTACTATAAGTTAATAGATATTCGAGTCATTTGTATTTGAATGGAGAAGCTAACTAGCAGAAATCTGCTCATTGGGTGATTAACTTGGGCCCTTTAAATGTTATGTTTACTTTTGGTTAATAATTATTCAAGTCATTTGCATTTGAATGGATAAGTTTATTGGCTTGAAGCATTAATTCGTACTTTTGTTTTTCTGCACTCGGAAGCCTCTGCCTCGTGTTTGTGGCATCTGGTGAGCCATAAATTGGGTTTTGAAACATTGCTTGCTCGCAAGTTTACTTCTGAAGTCTGAAATGTATTTGATGATGAAACTTTTTGTAATTTTGTCATTTACTATCCTGCATATTGTCACTAACAGGTGTTCTTCATGGATTCACTCAAATTTTTCCTCTCCTTGTATGGCCACAAGCTGCCCGTGTTTTGTATGGACATATCATCTGATGGGGATTTAATTGTTACTGGTTCCGCAGACAAAAATTTAAAGATTTGGGGTCTAGATTTTGGTGATTGCCACAAGTCCCTTTTTGCTCATGCCGATAGGTGCTTCAACACCTTACCAATAATTATACTTTGTCTTTGCACCTCCCTCCTTCCCGCCTCAACACAAGTTTCAATTTTTATATAAAGCAGCTCTGACATGTTTTAATTACAGTGTCATGGCAGTTAAGTTTGTACGCAATACCCATTACATGTTTAGTGTGGGGAAAGACCGCCTTGTGAAATTCTGGGATGCCGACAAGTTTGAATTGCTTTTAACTCTTGAAGGTCATCACTCCGAGGTCTGGTGTCTTGCAGTTAGCAACCGTGGGGATTTTCTTGTAACAGGATCTCATGATAGATCCATTCGCCGTTGGGATCGTACAGAAGAGCCTTTCTTTATTGAGGTACTGCTTTTGAAGTTCTCCATCGTGCTAAAGCTGCAGTGCTAAGCAAATGCTTTACATATTTCACCTTATTGTTCCTCACTTCAGTTGTGGCTTGTCATTAAGCCTATGTTTGAGCTCCATTTTTTTACCAAAATTCATTTTCAACCACACATTCTCCCTTAAAAAATAAGTTTACTCGTAAACCCAAAACTTTTCCCTGCTTTTTTTAACCACACATTTTCCCAAAAAATAAAAAAAAATCACTATTATAAAACCTATTTTCCCCAATAAATGGGGCTCAAACAGGGCCTAATTGTACCACTAAAACCATAATTGTGATTTTATTTGCAGGAAGAGAAAGAGAAAAGGTTGGAAGAGATGTTTGAAGCTGACATTGGCAATGCATTTGAGAATAGGTATGTGCCAAAGGAAGAAATTCCAGAAGAAGGAGCTGTGGCATTAGCTGGGAAGAAAACTCGAGAAACTGTTGATGCAACAGACTCAATTGTTGAAGCATTAGACATGGCAGAAGAAGAATTGAAGCGTATTGCTGAATATGAGGTATGCAGAGTCTTGCCATTTTATTCACTATGTGCCACATTTTGTATTCTGACATAGAAGATTAGTATCAAAGTCTCACACTCTTGTTTCCTCTTCATTCTTGAGCCCGTTACCAAGGGGAAGGGGAATCTAACTTGTGTAGTGAGTCTAGTGACTTTATTATTGATATTAGTCAAACCCAATACGATACTTCAAGTTAAGTTTCAACAAATTTTGTGATTTTTCAGGAGGAAAAATCAAAAGGAAAAGTTGCTGATTTCAGGCCAAATATTCTTATGCTTGGACTTTCTCCTTCTGATTATGTTCTGCGTGCAGTTTCTAACATTCACACTAATGATTTGGAGCATACCTTGCTAGTAAGTGTGGTGACATATCCATCCTGTGTGTTGGGTTTATGGATAATTTCTTAATTGTGGTGGATTGAATTAATACCATGTTTGGTGGCCTTTAATTTGAAAAAACTATGTTTTGAATAGTATTTTTTTTTGGAGAATATGTGGTTAAAAATGTAGGGAAAAGTTTTGTGTTTATGTATAGAATATTTTATTGTGTGAATGTGTGGTTGAAAAGGAGTATGAGCAATAAATTAAAGTAAATTAATTTGAAGGCCTCAAAATAGGGGCTATATCTATTATACATTGGATATGTTTGTACCTGAAATTTCTATCCATCATTTGTATCATTGCTTCTATTAGTTTGAAAACACTGAACTACTATGAAGTACCCATATATCCCTTGCACCACGAGATTTTAACATCTGTCAATTTGCTCATGGTTTTCTCTGGCATTATGGATTTTTTTATCATTGTTATATCGATCGATTATGTGCTGCTGCAGTCGGTTAGGATTGACACACATGATTCCGAGTTTGCTTCAGCTCCATAAATATTTTGGTGAATTCTGACAAGTGAAAAGCAGTTACGTTGATTAATTGGGATAACCTAAGCAAAGTTGTTGCATTTATTTTTGGGTTGAAAATAGAACTGTTGAATTATTAATCCATTTGATACTCTGGAAACACAATTACACACACAGTAATAACTTGCCCCAGCTTTCCATGCTGTGGCCACTGGTTTTATATAATTAAAGTGGCATGGTAATGCAGAGATATCATATTATTCTTTATTGCTTGCTGTGTGCTTCTTTGTTCCTTTTTTGTTTTCATCAGTAGAGCTAATAGTTTAGGTATTAAGTCTCAATCTAATGAACTACAGTTAAAAATAAAATGCATTTGTTGTAGCTACAAACCCTGCTCTGAATATGATCCGGTTTCTGTTTTTATGTTGACCTTGTCAACTATTTTCATGGTTAATTATTCTGTTTTCACATTTGGAGAAAGGTTAAATAATTTCTATTTGACTTTCTTGCAGGCTCTTCCATTCTCAGATGCTTTAAAGATCTTGTCTTATTTGAAAGATTGGGCTTCTTTACCTGATAAGGTCAGCTCTTCTTCAATGACATGGAGTAGAATCATATTGTATCACGTGGACATGCATCACAGCTTGAATTGCATTGCGCAAACTGAAAGAAGAAGATAGACGGTATATAAAATTAAATTCTGTCCAAGGGGTTAATGTTTATGACACCATGGTTTTGACCAGTACAAATGTTTGTCTGTCGTGCAATATATGTTCTCTTCACAATGGCAATTGGCAAGCCTGTGATTTTGTTGTACTTCTGTTGGCCCATTTAATTTTTAGCTGTAGCTTTCCTTCATCCAGTTCGTTATGTAATCCATTTCTTTCTTTTTTTTGGGG
>CAIGRH010131468.1:0-13135 GCA_903798295.1 Fraxinus nigra | reverse complement strand
TTGGTGGGGGTAGATAGTGGGGTGAGTATATAGATTAATTTAATTTAAAATATTATTATTAATATTAATTGTGAAATTAAAACCTAATTTTTGATTAAATAAAGTAAAAACTTGATTTTTAAAAAGTCAAAATTAAATAGCTGGTTTGGTGTAATTTCCTCGGTTAAAAACCCTTAACACATGTCTGGAATTGGAAGCAAGCAGGAGCAGCCGAGCTTCTCTTTCACTTTGGAAGTTTGGCTCCTTAATTTTTATTATTTCTGGCATTGGCGAATTGGAAGCAAGCAGCCGAGTTCAACGATTTCTACGTCAATAAAGGGGAAGAATTCATCAACCACTTCCAGGTTTTTCTTTCTTAGTTCCGTTCGTGTATGCTCATATCTGTTAATCTGTATGACTGTACATGAAATAAAGTAATAAACAATTATTTTGATACAGATTGATTTAAGATTAGTGTGATTTTGTAACTTTTGTTGGTTTAAGTTTTAAATTTTATACAAGCTTGAAAATAGGCACTAAACAATTGTTAATTTGAATTTAAACTTGAGATTTAATGTTTATGAAATAAGTTTACTGTCTACTGACTACTGTATAATTGGAAAGGTAATGAATGAAACGAATGGAACGAATAATACTTTTTTTTTTTTATGTTTGCCTGTTTATGCTTATTTACTTGTTTAGTGTATAATTTTGAGTCCTTGACATATTTGTGAGTTTTTCTAATGCCTTTTTGTTCTATCATCTAAGATATAAATAATTATATAAAGTAAAGCCACTGTTTGTACACCATTTTATCAAACATTGTTTTGTATAGCAAACAATCTCCACCACATATTCAACCAATAAAATATTATACGCATAAACAAATAAAGTTATTTTGAATTTCAATCACATATTCTTCAAAAAAATACTATTCATTACATCATTTTTCTCCCAATAATGGAAGACAAACACACCTTAAAAGTCCAATTATTTTTGCCAACGGTTAAAAATGGAACAGAGTCAATCTGGTGCCAAGAAAAGGAAAACATTGTTCTCCTCCTTTAAAAAGTTAGATGAATCTACCATAAATACACATTCCGTTGAAGTTGAACAAGATACTGCAATTCATCATCCCCCAATTTCGTCTCCTGAAACTGAGCCTCATTTATCTTCACAACCCGATTTGCAACAATCTATTTTGATAGAAAGGGATCCGGGAAAAAGAAAGCACATTAGTGAACATTCTATTAATTTACAAGATGAGATTAGACGGGCATATCTACGAGCAGGGCCTTATCTACCAATTCTTTTGAATTATCCGAAGTCAATATTTGGAAATCAAAATCGACGGTTTCAAAAAAATTGGTTCAGTTAGTTTCGGTTGTTGGAGTATTCACCTTCAACGGATAAAGCATATTGTTTTGACTGTTTTCTATTTTCGAATGAGGGTAATTCATACAATAGTTCAGCATTGGTCACACATGGATTTAGCAATTGGAAGAGGGTTAACCAAGGAGATAAATGTGCATTTCTTACTCACATGGGTTCAACACCTTCATTATTTCTTAACTTGTGTGTGAGGAAATAGATGTAGAATCTAATCAAACTCTATTTTTTAGTTATTTTTTGACACATTCTAGCGCTATATTAAGTGCAAGTTTAACAAAGTTAATAAATATTTATATTCTAATCAAACTCCATTTTTTAGTTATTTTTTGACAAAATCTGTGAGATCTCAACTTGTTGCTTCTAAAGTATCTATTTCTCCTTTTAAACAATTTGAAACTACCTACTCTTACACATTATAAGAACAAGATGATCAATGGGATCGAAAATAGAAGTAATAGTATTGTTCGAGACCACCGATTTGTTCTTAAACCGAATTTGCTCCCTTCTATGGTGCTTAAAGACAGATTGAAGGAATTTCTTCTCTAAATGAAGCAACACAACAAAATCAATAAAACTTTCAACGAACTAAACTTTCAACGCTACAAGAAATCAATGAAGAAGTTGAAATTCTTCATATTGGGAACCACCAATATGAATCTCTCTTTGACAGAAGCTGTCAATTATCCCGAAGTTCTTAAAGCTGAAGTTATCTTATAAGATTTGTAGAAAATCTTTAAGAATGATTGATTTAATGTTTGTAAAAACGTGCCAAGTGTGTCAGCCTAATATATATAGGGCGGCTGACCCGTTGTTACCTTATTTATTGTATGAAAAATTTAGTGATGTGAAGCTTCAGTTTAGGGGATAAGACCACGTGATTCTGATCCAACAGATACCACGTCGGCCATAATACTATAAATAGGTGATCTTTGTAAAAGGAAAGTGACTTTTTGGATCTGGAATAATCATTTTAAATACTGATATATAAGAAAATACTCAAGAAAAATAACTTCTTGTTTATTCCATATTTGTTAGCCTATCCTAAACTATTTATGTTTTATTGGTGATTGTTTATCGGTGCAATCATTTTAATTTCTATCACCGGTATTCGAGCATCTGTCTCGCGTCGTAAAGTATCTCCCGTGTTCACGTATTCTACCTTTCTCGTCGGTCCTTCGGTCAAAGTGTGCTCGAACTTGCTTGAATATGCGTGAGTAGGCACAATATCTATTGTCCACGTTAGCATTACGTTTTTGGGGTCAACACATCTAAGAGTGTTTAACCTTCAAAGTGGTCATCATCATATGAGATTCTTTGTGTCCCATGCTATTACGGTGAGAGCATAAGCGAATTATGCTTTCAACTATTAGAATTTACCATCTAAGGTGGAGCACTCTTGTTGCTTCACATAGCAGCACCCACTTGTTTTTCACGGTTTAGGTCAAATCAGGGATGCTAAGTAACTTTCCTATCCAATAATCTTTCAATAGATTTTCCATGCATATCTTTCCCTCTACCATTTCTAAATTCATTAAGCCTTGTTTGATACGCATTAAAATTTTCATTTTCATTCTTCTATTCATTTTCAACCACACATTCTTCAATAAAATTATATATTCCATCACATCAATAACTTTTCTTTGTTTTTTAACCACACATTTTCCATCAATTTACTATTTCAAAATATATTCTTCCAAAATAATATGCCTCAAATACATCCTAACTATCCTGTTTACTAATATACATGAAATTTTTTCCTATTTAAAATTTTTCATGTTACATAATTTCTATATTTATTTTTCTTTAATTATTAAAAGGAGCATCTCGAGTTCTAGTAGCGTACAACCTACTATTAAAAGTTCACTTGTAATAGTCAAACACTATCATAAAAGCCAACTATCAACACTCTACATCATCATATGGAAAAAATAGTTCTTAATGACTAAAATTAATTAATTTTCAAACAGTCTTTTTGAGTAAAAATACTTCTTATTTATGTTTCAATTGTTAATTAGTTCCTTGAAAATATTTCTTGTTAATTAGTCCATAGATGGTTTATACAACTCTTTATAGGAAATTTGTGTGTAACTATTATAAGTTGCATTTAAGCCTTCCACAAAGGGCCACCTAAACACAAGTCAACGAGATGCCCATGCAGCTGTCTATCCCAATCATTCAACCCTTTTGAGTTTTGAGGATTCTTCCAATAGAATTGTTACATATGTGTCCCCACTCGCCACTCTTTCTTTCTCCCTCTCTTTTTTTAAACAACAAAATTTGTTGACCATAGCAAAAAAGAAGTGGCCATTACTTTTCTTTTCTCCCTTTTTTCTTTTAAAAAAATAATGATATTTAGCATTAATGGTGCTAGATAGTCACAGTTTATAGGTTTAATTAAATGAATAATGTGATATTACATTTAAGTGAATTTATCATTTAATATCATGCAATTGTCGTCTAAATTGATGTTTGATACTGACGATAATGAATATCATTACTCTGTTTTTAATTAATAATTGCAATTACTTTGAATAATGAAAAGTGATACACAAACTTTAATAGTTGACAAGTATGCCACCCCATCCTACCACAACATTTATGCTATATGACACCCCTTAAAAAAAATAATAAAATAGTTATAAGATCAATATGAAAATTCAAGTTGAGTGTTAAAAAAGTTAATAGTTCTCTTTTTCTCGAATTTGAAATTAGTTATGATGATTAATAGACATCAAATTTGATTTTGTGTGTGTATATATATTTGATCTCTAGTTTGATACTTCGTAGTCAGTCAAGGGATAAGATGGAAAAGAAGTGGAAAAGCGAAGGGAAGAAAAAAGTCATATTGGATTTCATTTCACTTTTTAAAAATTTTTCATCATTTCATTTTTTAAAAAATTTACGTTTTAAGAAATGACTCGTGAAAAAAGTGAATGTAATTATGAATCCTATATGATTAAAAATTAATGTTTGGCTTTAAAAAATAATTTTAAAACAAAAAAATTGAATGAATTCAACTGGCAAATTTTAAATTTTGTAAGATAGTTGCTATCAACTAAGTTTTTTGGTCTTGGTAATGAAGCCTCAACGGATACTTCAGGACTTCATTTGTGCAAAAGTAAATACATACTCTATATTCTTCATCACTTTATGATGGTTGGTTTAAAGGCATAAATGTCTATAGCTGGCAATGAGCCCATCGAGAATATTATTGGATGTACGTTAACTTGAATTGAGATTGCATACTTTGTGAATAAGTTATGCCAACGTTTGCATTCTCCTGTTTGTTTTTTCTGATCGGTAAAAATGAATTATATTGATCAAAACAATGTACAAGTACTCTGAGCATTTCCGGGCTAATCACAAATCAAGTACTTTATACAAGTACTTCGAGCATTCCCAAGCAAATCACAGATCAAAAGATGTACAAACGATAAAATCTGGCAACCTAATGCCATTGACTCATATGGAATCAAAACTTCCGGATACAAAGAAAACATAACTTTGTATATGTATATTTTGGTATGTCTAACAATGCAATCATACTCCTACCTTCAATGATAGTAGATTGCGCTTGGTCAACGATGCTACCTGAAATAGGCCTCAATCTAGAAGAAATGATCTTCATATTACAATAAGAGATAGACCTATAATCTCCAACATTCGAAGTATGACTAGACTTTGGCACCAAAGCAATGACCGTGTGGTTCGTTTGTTTGAGTAGTGATTTTGATAAGAAAAATTCTTTAGTAGTTTTTCCAAAATCCTCTCCAACAATGCCCTGCGCTTTCTTGAAAAAATATGAGGTGTATCCATCCGGTCCGGGAGATTTATCATCCCCAATATCGAAGAAGACATCTTTGATTTCTTGGCGAGAAATGTCACGAGTAAGTGAGTTACCTTGTTCCAACGTTACAATGGGACAATTCCTCAAAATATCAATCTCGATGAGAGTAATTGGGTGGCTAGTACTAAGCAAGTTTTTGTACTAGCCTTCAACTGACCCCAATCGGACCTGAGTTGAAATCAGTGTCAACAAAACTTGTTTGCAGAAATTAATTTGAATAAGAAAAGCCACTCGCTTCAACAAGACTTACCGAACCCGTGCTCGAGAGAATAGCTAAAACCAACTCCCAATAGTTGACTTTGAAGAAAATAACAATGAACAACGTGCAGTAGTAATTATCACTAAGTTGAAAGTAATAATCACACAAAATCGAGAAAGAAACTCAGATTGCAAGAGACACAAAAGTGAGAGATTCTCTCACTAGAGTTGAGAGCTTCTCTCTCTAACCATTTCCAGAGTTGAGAGTTTCTAAAGCATCTTCTCAATCGCAGCAATATATTAAGGATGGTTAGGGATATGTGTTGGATGATAATATTGTATCTCCTAGTGTATTTATAACACTTGGAGATGATGACACTAAATCAGAATGTTCTATGGAGATACCTCATGTTACTATTAAGATTGCTAGTAAGGAAAAATCAATTCAAAGGAATTCAAATGCTACATGGGTAAATTTATTTAAAGATAAAAAGAATATTGATGTTGATTTTAAACTATAGAAAATTAATAACTAGGCAGGTGAGCTAATCCTCGATGAACAAGATGTTGATAATGTAGATGTTGCATGAGATTATTGCCTTGTGGGATACTTTGCTGGAAGATTCCAAGCAAGACAGTCCTTCTCAATTGTGTAAATCTTTGAAGACGTCTCATAAATATTTCTTGCACAAGAGTGGGTGGCTAATTTTTAAATTTGAGATTGAAGTTCCCAGATCCAATCTTTTGCAAGGGAGACCTTACTTGCGTATAGGAGGGCACTTATGTTGAAAAACATGCCTAAATGTTTTGAATTTGATAAAGATGATGGTATTACCACCGTACTAATTTGGATTAATCTGATCGAATTGCTTCTTGATTGCTGAAACTCCAATGCTCTTAGCAAAATTGGATTTAGAGTGGAGAACACTTTTACTACTTATAGGTAACCACTATTAAGG
The DNA here is from genome assembly GCA_903798295.1 of Fraxinus nigra. Classification (NCBI taxonomy): domain Eukaryota; kingdom Viridiplantae; phylum Streptophyta; class Magnoliopsida; order Lamiales; family Oleaceae; genus Fraxinus; species Fraxinus nigra. The sequence goes on along the minus strand of CAIGRH010131468.1, from coordinate 6,760 downwards.
GTAGACTCTCATTTGCTAGAGTTTTAGTCGAAGTGGATGTATCGAGGGAGTTGGTTCACTCGGTTATTCCGCATGATACGATTCAATTGTATGAAAAGCATAAACAAAGCTAAAACGAAAGGTATATACAGTTACCTTGTACAATGCATGACTTGCAATGTAGTCTCCAACACTTCCAATTTGACTTTCAAAGAATTCCACAAAATCAAAATCCTCTCAGCTCGATGAGTGTGAAGATTATTCATTTGTAACAATTCGTTGAATTTATTCAGCATGACACGATTCAATTTAGGTTTCCCAAGTTTAGTCTCCAAAATACCCATAATATCAATACTGTGTTGCTTAATGAAATTTCGAACCCCATTTTGTTTAGGGGAAAGGTTCAGACCCCTAATATTCCAAGAGGCGATCTTCATGAAGATGAAGCGGGGGTATTTCCCTTCTTATCCTTTGTAGCCCCAACTTTCCTTAGGTCCTCATGTGTACCTTAAAATTTTTCATTGCTAACCTTTAAATTTTCCTCTCTGGGATTCAAATCAGCCCTTGATTTTACAAATTGATTGTTATCATTTAGCGATACTGGAATTGGAGTTATGCGACGAGTATTCAAACCATGGTGCATCCCATTTTTCCTGTTTACAACCTCAGTGAAAGGGGCATTATTCTAGTCAGCCTACTGTGTCTGTTGATCGTCCCTGTGCCCAGCCTGATCTCCAATACCTACCCGAATAGCACTATCCCCAAGTTGCTGGTCAGTTTGTAGTCCCTGTTGAGCGTCAACCTGCTCAGCCTGACCTCCAAGAGTAGCCTGAATGGCGCTGTTACCAGGTTGCTGGCTGCTTTGCCCTTTCTTCACTTTAGCTGCTGTTGTAGGATTTTTCACCACATTGGCATCGCTAGAATTCATGTTTGCATGTACATTACCATTTTTAGGAGATTTTTCAACCTGATTCTGCCCATCATTTACATTACTGATTGAATTTTGTGGTTCTGCCCGAGGTTCAGTATTTTCTTTGCCCATTTCCTTAGCTGCAGTAGCATGAACAATAATGTTTTGCATCCCTGCATGACATGTCCAAGTTAAACAACTCTCTCGATACATCCACTTCGACTAAAACTTAGAGCAAACGAGAGTTTACCCTTAATAGTGGTTACCTTATCAGTTGTAAGAGGGCTTTCTACTCTAGATACAATTTTGTTAAGAACATTGGAGTTCCAGCAGTCAAGAGACAGTCCGGGTAGATTAATCCAAATTGGTACAATGGTAATACTATCATCTTTATCAAATTCAAAACATTTATGCATGTTTTTCGACATAAGTGCCCTCCCATACGCAAGATAAGGTCCTCCTTCCAAGACATTGGATCTGTCAGCTTCAGTCTCAAATTTAAAAATTAGCCACACATTCTTGTGCACGAAATATTTATAAGGTACCTTCCAAGATTTACACAATTGAAGAAGGACTGCCTTGCCTGGGAATCTTCCAGCAAAGTACCTCATAAGGCAATAACCCCATGCAACATCTTGTTCACCGATGATTAGCTCACCTGTCTAGTTATTAATTTTCTTTAGTTTAAAACCAGCATCAATATTCCTTTTGTCCTTAAATAAATTTACCCAAGTAGCATTTGAATTCCCTTGAACTGATTTTTCCTTACTAGCAATCTTACTATTAACATGAGGTGTCTCCAGAGAACATTCTGATTCAGTGTCATCATCTCCAAGTGTTATAGATACATTGGGAGATGCAATATTATCATCCAACATGTGTCCTTAACCAATCTTAATATATTGCTGCGATTGAGAAGAAGTTCTAGAAACACTCAACTCTAGAAAGTGGTTAGAGAGAGATGTTCTCAACTCTAGTGAGAAAATCTCACTTTTGTGCCTCTTGCAATCTGAGTCTCTTTCTCGATTTTTTGTAATTATTACTTTCAACTTAGTTATAATTACTACTACACATTGTTCATTATTATTTTTTTTCAAGGTCAACTGTTGGGAGCTGGTTTTAGCTATGCTGCCCAGTACAGGTTCGGTAAGTCTTGTTGAAGCAGGTGGCTTTTCTTCTTAAAATTAATTTCTGTAGACGATTTTTGTTGACACTAGTTTCAACTCAAGTCCGGTTGGGGTCAGTAAAAGGCTAGCAATGAAAAATTTAAAGGTACACATGAGGACCAAATGAAAGTTGGGGCTGCGAAGAATAAGAAGAAGGGAAACACCCCCGCTTCATTTTCATGAAAATCGCCTCTTGGAATATTAGGGGTCTGAACTTTCCCCTTAAACAAAATGGGGTTCGAAATTTCCTCAAACAACATAGTATTGATATTATGAGTATTTTGGAGACTAAACTTCGGAAACCTAAATTGAATCGTGGCATGCGGAATAAATTCAACGGATTGTTATAAATGAATAACTTTTCACACTCATCGAGCTGGGAGGATTTTGATTTTGTGGAATCCTAAAGTTAAATTGGAAGTGTTGGGGACTACATTACAAGTCATGTATTGCTACTTGCAAGGTAATCGTCTATACATTTCATCTTAGTTTTGTTTATGTTTTTCATACAATTGTTAGTCGTATGCCACTTTGGAGTAATATCATGAATTTTAGCTCTAATGTTTCATTTTTTGGACGATTCTTGGAGATTTTACTAATGTTCTTAAATTTGACGAGAAAAGTAATGGTGTGGAGGTTACCCCCTATAAAATTAGAGATTTTGCCAATTTTTGCCTCAATGTTGGTCTTACGGATCTTAGTTCTATTGGTTGTCTCTATATTTGGACTAACAATTCGGTTTGGAGTAAAATCGATATAGTTCTGGTAAATAATGTTTGGATGCAAGAGAGTGCTCATGGCCTAGCGAAATTCTTACCTTCGGGTTGTCTCTCCGACCATTCTCTGTGTGTTGTATCTATTGGAGAACGAAATGAAAAATACTAGGAAGCCTTTCAAATTCTTTAACATGTGGACGAATCATGAGGACTTCAAGGACTTGTATAAACATGCTGAAATTTTGACGTTATGGGAACAAAACAATTTGTGTTTTGCAAGAAAATGCATAACTTGAAAGGAGCTTAATACCAAACACTTAGGACACATTTCCATAAGAGCAAACAATGCTAAGGATGAATTGGAAGCTGCTCAACTCAAGCTTCATGATGAGCTTACTAACTTACATTATCAATTGTTGGTGGCACAATTGAGAAAGAAAGCGATATAATTATGTGAAGCGGAATAGAGTGTTTATTTCCAACTAGCAAAATTCAAGTATCTAAAGCCTAAAGGATAGCAACAAATGCACCAAATTTTTTCATTCGATGGTTAAGAGGAAAAATTCTATTGCGACAGTACTAAAGGATGATGGAATCTACACTAATTCAAGTTTACAAAAGCTTGCTTGGTACTAGCCACCAAATTACTCTCATCGAGATTGATATTTTGAGGAATGGTTCCGTGGTAACGTTGGAACAAGGTAACTCACTTACTCGGGACATTTCTCGCCAAGAAATCAAAGATGCCCTCTTCGATATTGGGGATGATAAATTTTTCGGGCCGGATGGATACACCTCATATTTTCTCAAGGAAGCGCGGGGCATTGTTGGAGAGGATTTTGTGGAAACTATTAAAGATTTTTTCTTATCAATATCTCTACTTAAACAAACAAACCACACAATCATTGCTTTGGTGCCAAAGTCTAGTCATATTTCGAATGTTGGAGATTATATGCCTATCTCTTGTTGTAATGTGAAGATCATTACTTCTAGATTGAGGCCTATTTGGGAAACATCATTGACCAAACGCAATCTGTTATCATTGAAGGTAGGAGTATGATGGAAAACATTCACCTAGCCTAAGAACTTTTGAGACAATATAATAAAAAGAGGGTTGCTCCTCGATGTCTTCTTAAGAGATCTCACGAAAGCGCATGACTCTGTTAGTTGGGACTTTCTAAGGAAGATTCTTGGGGGGTTATGTCATAATCCTACAAGATTAATTGATTGGGTTATGGAATGCGTTACTACACTAACTTATTCAGTTGCCTTGAATGGTAGCATACATGACTTCTTTAAGGGGAAGAAAGGCCTCCAACAGGATAACCCTCTATTACCCCTTTTTGTTTGTTTTATGTCTAGAGTATTTTTCGGGGATGATGAAGGTTGCCACTAATGATAGTGAGTTCAACTATCATAAAAAATGTAGTCCCATTAAGATTACTCATCTAGCTTTCGCGGATGATTTGATGTTCTTTGTTAGGAGAGATGTTATGTCGGTGCAAATCTCAATGGACTGCCTAGCAAACTTTGGCAATTCATCGGAATGAGAATGAACACTTTTAAATCCAGCTTGTTTACAGCTGGTATTTATGGACAAGAGCTTGATGATATCTAGGAACTCACTACTATCCCGAAGGGTACTATGCCTTTTTGATATTTGGGTGTTCCTATTGCGTCTGAGAAGCTTAAAGTTAGTTGTTATGCCCCTTCCTTAGATAAGAACACTGCTTATATTGGTGCTTGGACTTGCTCCTCTTTGTCTTATGCGGGAAGGGCGGAATTGATTAAGGCGGCAGGAGTTGAATGTTTTTGGTTGTCTATTTTTCCTATCCCGGCATCTATCATCTCAAGGATTACTAGCCTATGTCATAATTTTCTTTGGGGTGCAAGGAAGCCATTAGTTGTGTGGAAGGATGTTTACTTACTGAAACCTAAGGGCTGCCCGTTGGAATTCTGCATTACTTGCTAAATCACTTTGGAATATCCATCATAAAAAGGATACACTCTGGATTTGGTGGGTTATTCATTTTTACTTAAGGGGGGCTAGTATTTGGGATGTTTTACCTAAGGAAAGATGATTCTTCGTTGTTTAAAAAACTTTTGGAAATTAGAGATGTTATGAGGCAGCCTTCTACGAACGCCTAGGCTATTCAGCCAGCCACGACAGTGCAAGAAAATAATGCAATTTTGTGTGTATAGGCTGCTACTTCCAAGTTGAGTGTGTGGACTGAAGCGAGCTGTTTTAGCGTGTGCAAGGCTTATGATTTCTTTAGACAAATAGGTGTTAAGAGAATATTTCACTCCAAAGCACTCTTTCATTCTTTGGTTGGGGGCGCTATCTAAATTACTTACTAAGGATAGGTTACCGTACCTTAATGTTGATCCTACTTGTGTATTTTGTGCATCACATGAGGAAACTAACTATCATTTATTTTTCCTATGTTCTTTCTCTTCTTGTGTTTGGATCGAGATCAAAGAATGGATGGGCATTAGGAGAGCAATGACTTCTATTGCGAGTGCATTGAAGTGGATCAAGAAGAAAGCTCGAGGCACATCTTGGCATAGTAAAGCGAAGCGGATTGCACTAGCTAGTATTATTTCCAATTTATGGATGGCAGGGAACCGTACATTTTTTATAATCTTGGACCGCAAGTTGATTGCATTGATAGACAGACCAAAACACATATACAAAATTATGTTTTCTTTGTATTCCGAAGTTTTGATTCAATGAGTCAATGGTATTAGATTGCTAGATTTTATCGTTTGTACATCTTTTGATCTGTGATTTGCTCGAGAATGCTCGGAGTACTTGTATAACGTGCTTGATTTGTGATTTGTCCGGGAATGCCCGTAGTACTTGTACATGGTTTTGATCAATATAATTTATTTTTATCGATAAAAAAAAAGGAGAATGCAAATGTTAACATAACTTATTCACAGAGTGTGTAATCTCAGTTCAAGTTAATGTACATCCAATAATATTCTTAATGGGCTCATTGCCAGCTATAGACATTTTTTTCTCTGGAAACACATGGAGCCGAGTACGCCTTCAAACCAACCATCCTAAAGTGATGAAGAATATAAAGTATGTATTTATTTTTGCGCAAATGAAGTCCTTAAGTATCTCTTGAGGCTTCATTCCCAAGAAGTAGCCGAGCTTACCAAGAGCTTTCAAAGCAAATTCTTGTTTAAGTTGTGCTATGATTCACTATATAGAGGTAGAACATGAGTAGGATGAGGAGATCATCAACATATATCAACACAAAAATATGTACGTTGCCATGAAGTCAAAATCATGCGGGCTAGTTGATAGGCGAAGAAACCACACGTTAGGCGCCTGTTTAAGTTCATAAATGGCCTTTTTAGAATGATAAACATGCTCAGGAAACTATGAATGGACAAAACCACATGGTGGTTGCTCGATAAACACTTCATCCTCAAGCCTCGTACTACAAAATAGGCCAATAAAAAATTAGATAGTGCTAAAACAACCCTCACTGGCAAATTTGATCACCGAGCTAATTGTCTCAATGTAATCAACACAATCAATCTGTTAGAACCCCTTAGCCACCAGCCTCACCTTATAGCAATCCACACTTCCATAAACCTTTTGTTTGATTTTGTATACCCAATTGGCACGAATGATGGTGTGATCATGGGGACGAAGGACAAGATCCCATGTATCATTGGCAATGTACACATCATATTCATGTTGCATTGACTGTTGTCGTTCTTGCACAAAATAGCTTGAAAAAGGTATTTAGATCAACATGTTTAAGCATTCTAGTATACGCACGGATTGGATGCTTGGTGGCATATAAGAGATGGAAGCCTGGAAACTGTTTGGAATCGAGAGGTCCACTCCTCGATCGAGTGATCATATGGTGGTGAGGAAGGTCAGAGTTTGCTAGAAAGAAAGGACCAATAGTGCTCGACAAAAAAGGTTCACGTAAGGGTGGCAGGTGGGGAGAACTGAATATCATCAG
>CAIGRH010131451.1:0-14322 GCA_903798295.1 Fraxinus nigra | reverse complement strand
CAAATAATTTGGAAATCTGTGACTGTGTGACCTATAAATTTTGATATGTGACTAACTAATTTTGAAATATGTGACGTGTGACCTATAAATTTTGATATGTGACCAACTAATTTTGAAATATGTGACCTGTGACCAATAAATTTTTTGAACTGTGACCGTCGGAATAATTGTCGGAATCGAAGCGGTCGTCGGAATAGTCATCGAAACGATCGTCGGAGAAGAGTGGTGGTCGAAACGGTAGGGGGTGGTGAAGGTGGGGATGTGTTAATTATATTATATTATAAAAATAATAATAAATAAATAAAAAACTTGATTTTTGAATTTTTAAACTATTTGCCTTACTTTGGAATTGAGATAAAGAATAAACCTTAAATATGAATTTTTCCCTTATCGAAAGCATTTTGGTTTTCAAAAAGAAATCATTCAGTCTAACCCCAGAGCCCTTTGGCGAGAAATCCCGTACGTCTCTCTCCCCACCTCTCTACAAATGTCGAGTTTCCCAGAATTATCCTCTTTGTTTGCGACCATGGCATCATCTCTCCAAAATCTAGCTCCAATGAACGGAAATGAAGATCCAAATCTCTCCCTCTCAATCTCAAATCTGAACCGTTCACTCAACTTGAGCGAAACCCCTAGGGTTCGAGTTCTGGATGCTGCGCTTTCTCTCATGTGCTACAGCGGTCCACAGGTCTGCTCTGAACCTTGAATTTTAGTAGTTAAACTATTAGATGAAGTACTGTAATTTTTATTCAGTAATTTTGAACGTTGTTTGCTTTTTTTAGGTTTATGATTCAGAGATTGAGTACACTATGAGAACGATTGCTACTGTTCTAACGTCGTCAATCGGATGCAAGTTGTTCAGGATTAATGAGGAGGAGGTTTTGAGAGTCGGTGGATCGATTTCCAGCCGAGATTGTGTGAATATTGTTGAAGCGTGTGCTGAGGTATCGGAAAATTTACCCGGACATAAAGGTCGTTGTACTTGCTCTCGCTCTGTTTTAGTTTTAGAACTTATATTATGAGGATGCAGTGCTCGTGATGCCACAATTTTGCTTTGTAATGCCAAGCTGACTGCTTTACATTCAGTTTTAGGATGAACTTGGTAATATGCTACTATTGGTAAAATCCGGATTATGACTCTTGAATGGAATTAAATTACTTAGAAATTCTTGTACACTTAAAATTTTATTACCTAATGATAAAGGTTGATACAAAAGTTTATTTGATTAAATGAAATTTTATTTCCTTTCAACAGAAAGTGGGTAGGAGTGAAATTTTCATCAAGCTTTGAAGAAAGCATTTGACGTCTCCTGCTAATCTCTACTTGAAATTCCGAAATGTAAATCTCCATTTTTTCGTAATTGATTGATTTGAACATTAGTAGATGGAAATCAAGAAACTTCTTTTGGGCTCAACTTGTTATTATTCCTCTTGAATTGGAAAATGTCTGGAGAGTAATAAATTCTGGTTGCAAATTAGCATTTGAAGCAGATAAAGAGAAAATATAAATCGGGTGTTCTATGGAGTTTCTATATGCGTCCATTAAGGCTTTTTACATGTATTTTTTTTAATAAATCCACATAAAATTGTCTGACGTGTATTGTTTAGCAGGTGAGCTTTCAGCTTTGCTTTTGTGTGCTGTAGTGAGAGTGGCAGTGCTGGTACCGCACATTCAATTTGCCTTACAATCAACTCCTGCTCTTGATACAAACTTTAGCGATGGCAAGGCTTCTTTGCTTGCCAGGATATCTTGCCATTTGCCAAATGAAATCATTATTAAGAATGGAGAAGTACCATTAAGGTGTGATGTGGAGTTTTACATCGAAGTGTTGTCTAGTAACTTATCAATCAATATCTATAGCTCGCATTCTCTTTTTATCTATTATTTCTACAAGATTGGTTACTCATGATTTTTGTTGTTTATCCTTCCTCCCACATTTAGTTTCTTTGCTCGAGAAAGCCAACAGAATGAGATATCTTAGTAGTTGTTCAAATTCTAATATAGCTCTCTATCGTATCTATAAATTAACAATGTTCAAAGTGGGCATTCGGTTAAAATATTGTTTTCCTTCTTCTGATCGTGCCTTTATTATATCATACTCTATTCCAAGCCCAAATACAGAAAATTTGATTGTCTTTAGAAATCCTATAACCTGCTTAGTTAAGAGCATCAGCGTAGGTCTTCATTTTCAAGAGGTACTCCCTTATATAAGTACACCCTTCTTTTGGATCCGAAGCTGGAACTTATGTTGCATCACCTTTGCTGTACCAGATGTCGCTAGCAGTGTTGCAGCCCACCATTTGGGATTGATTACCGTCAGTCATGGATGCTAAGAGAGGAGAAAATATTAACTGATCTTATCTATCACACAAAACATAATCAGGACCCACCGTTCCTAGTTTACTGTCAATGGTGGAAATGAGCTCTAGAGTGCATTGCAGATCCATTAATGAAACCCTCTAGTCCAAACCCACAACGATTTACAGCAAGTACATGCTTCTCCAGTTTAAAACATTTTCATCAACCAGTTGCACACCAGAGAACTGATTTGCGGGTTTTCAGGCTTGAAGGTGTAGTTATCACAATTGCAGCTGGGTTTAGTGGTTGATTGGATTGGAGTTGGTTGTTTGAATCTTCAGAGTCTTAGAATGCCATTGCTAAGTTTTAAACTTGAGATCTCTGATACCACATAATGAAAACAGAGAATGAGAAGTTGTTATTGTTTCATTCTGATGTACAGAGAAATTTATATTGTTACAAAAAAACCATCAAACCTCTAGAAATGCTCAGCGGCCATAATAGAATGCTGCTATCCAAAATACAGATTCTGTGATATGTATAAAATGATAATAAGTAGAATGTTCCAGATGTGCAATGAATTACTACTGGTTAATCAAAATTTATTTAGCTAAGAACCATTATACTTAACTCTGAAAAACTTTATTTTAGCCAACGGGCCTCTTGTATTTAACTGTTCTATTACCTCTTGTTTTTAACTGTTATATCACTCGTGCCTTTTTGTATGAATATGCTAGTATAACCTTCGGATGGCTATTAAAACCAAATGAGTGGCAAAATATTCAGAAATTAAACTAGTTTTCTTATCAGTGACCATCAATGTGTGTGTGTGTGTGTGTGTATTTTTTTATTATTATTATTATTATTTTTTTTTTATTTTTGCAGTTAATGAGTATCATTATTCAGCATTTCATTTTCATGATCGTCTGATTAATGCTTATTCATCTTGTATGAAATTCCGATGCATTTTTTTAGCAGGTTGCTCTTGTGGTATCTTGATCCAATGATTTTGAAGCAAGATGTGTCACAAATTTTGCAAGAGGTTATTAAAAGACCTTTTATTTGTTTGTCCAAAGAAATTTATGAAAGGATAGAATGGCGTTCAAGATTAATATGCCTGGTCATTTCTCCTTCATTGTTTATTGAGACAAGGGCCTTGTTACACAGCTGGTTTCTTGTAACGTAAGCTCTTAGTTTCAATTTACATATTTTGTTTGATATTCAATCACTGTTGCTTACTTTCACTTTAATTTGGATGGGTTCCAACTAGAAGATTAAGGTTTTATTAAATGCATCAGATATTTACTATGGAAGTCAGAATCTGAACGTGTGCTGTTCACTTTATAGAGGTCTATTAAGTGCAACTTTTCTGTTTAGTGACCTTGTTTCACTTAATTGATAGGGTTGGCTTGACATAACAGGGGTATGGCTTCTGTGCTAGAGCTTTTGACCCAGCTTGTTGCACAAGTGCTAGATATAATTTCCAGACCAATGTGGTGGGGCATACCCATGGAAGTTGGATCAAAACTCCCCTTTTCTCATGCTTATTTTCCCTTTGAGCATCGGTTGTTGCGGATTTTAGCTGGACCCAAGTCACTGGAAAATTTTCAGCATTTAGTTTATGAAATTAATGGATCACTTTCTCATTCTAGAGGTCATTGGGATGCGACTTCAAAGAAGGCTGCAACAAAGATCAAAATGGTGGACTTAAAATCCATATGGTATATTCTTATTGTGACATAACAAGCATAGAATTTGAGCTGTCCACAGTTTGTTTCAAATGATTTATTTACTTTTACTGTCGCAAAACAGGGGCTTGACATTGAACTTTCCTGATTGGTTCTTTTTTTCATCTGTCTTGCTCTTTTCCGACAAGAGTTCTGTCAGTAATTCCCATTCAGAACTTATATTTGCGTCAACTTATTCATGGCAGAATGCCGAAACGCCTTGTTCTGCAGAAGCTGCAAGGTATATTGCTTGGATTTTGAACCCTACCAGTGAATCTCATCAGGATCTCTTAGTTAATTATTTGACTAGAGTATCAGGATCATGGACTCGCAATTGGTTCAGCCCCAGTATATGCAAGGAGACAACCGACAGGAAGGAAAATGGGAGATCTGATTTACACAATAAAACATCCGCCGAGCTGGATATTGGTAAGGCTTGGCTATGGATCCAGGAATTTCAAGACACATACTTTAGGTACTGTAAAGCAGTTCTTGGCTTTTCAGCTTCTAGTAAAGTGCAAACATGCAAAGAGTTAAGCATTCTACAAAATCTGTTATTTGGGAGGATTCTGTTAGGCATCTTGATTGGTTACTCTAATCATTTAACTCCAGCAGGATGTGAACTGTTTTTGCATTATGCTGCTACTGGAAATGGCTCTCAATTTGCAGAAACACAAAATTCTGGATTGAAGCTAAGACAGAAATGTGATTGGCAAGAGGGTTCGGTTACATTGACTGAAAATTATACTAGAACAGAGGCTATTGCAGGAACCCGAGTTGCCTTTGAAATAATAGATGTTACTGAGAGTTTGTCACATTCTGTTGAGACTGAAGAGAATGGATTGAATTTAATCTGCCAAGTGAAATCAAAGACTGGGAATTATCTGGTCTCGTGTATCAAGAGGCTACTTCAACTGAAAATCAATGAAGATGATGATCTTCAAATGAGAAGCGATCTTCTCGCTAGACTGGTCAGATGGAGATGTCAAGGGAAAGATGTATTTCTGAAAAATAAGGATCTCAACGACATAGTCGATGCTTTGAGTTGTACACCACCTTACCTGTGAGCAACTTTTGTGAATGCAGAGCTAAACATGCTGATTTACTATAGATTATTTGGAAGAATGAAGAGAGCAAAGAATTCTGCTGGCTGGACAAAACTTCAGAGTTACGGAAAGTGCAACTAAAGAGAAGACTGTAATACAATACAAATACAAATATGCAAAAGATGCTAAAAATCCCTGATATCCAGCTGACATAAGGTTAGTCCTCATTTACAAACGTAAATTATTGTTATTTCAATACTGTTATGATTGTAGTAATTTGTAAATGCATTTTAATTCATATTTAAAGATTGACAAACCTTGTCCTATTTTCCTATCCATGGTGATGGCGCATTGATTTTGTGTTTATTTTGAAAAAAAAAAAAAGAAAAAAACATTTAAATGTTTCGTGTCATGCTGCGTTTATGTTTTCATGAAACCAAGACCAGAAGTATTATGAAACTCTTTCGGTAAAAGAAGCAAGATTGCCTGATCAAGAGTTTGTTCTTGTTATGAAGTAAAACAAAACAGTTTGTTCTTGAACGCTTGTATGTTGTTATATCATCAGAAAAATGGGTTTTCTTTTCTGCAATAAACATTTCATATTATTTATGCAGTTCTTGTAACCAAAGAAATGTTGGTTCGGTCACTACCCCATTCTTCAAACATGACTAGTTTGTTTCCTCTTGGTTTCAGCCTCAAATTTGGTACCTGACATTTACGTAGAAATATTTAGATCTCGTTTATACAAATAAAAGCAAGCCAATCTCAAATTTATTCATAACAAGGCTTTAAGAAGTGTAATCTCAATCTATCTGTGAGGGGGCTGCTTATAATCAGTTTGGCACTTATTCTCATCGTAGGTACGGGCATAATTGCAGGAACTACAACTTTTGCTGCATAACCGAACCATGTCGACCTATTCTTTGTCCATTTACCCATATTTCACCTTTTCCAATGCTACTCAATTTTATGGCTACTGGATCATTTCTCAGAGGCACGTGAACATCCTCTGGGAAAGACGAGAAAGAATGGTGTTACCGAAACAAGCAAATTAAGATGAAATGTCATAGTCAAAGTAGTATTTATCATGGAGGTAGAATACCCCTTGTACCATGTCATAGGCTGCTTTTGAACCAAGGGTGATCCCTTTTTTCAAAAATGCTAAATGCACACTTCAAGTGTAGATCATAGATGTAGAATACACCTTGTACCATGTCGTAGTCTGTTTTTGTGCCAAGGGTGATCCCTTTTTTCAAAATGCTAAATGCATGCTTCAATCATACGTCAAGCGTGACATTTGATGTGTTGCCTTAAAAAAATAAATAAATAAATAAAATTTGGAGGGAAAATTGTAATTTTTTAAATTGTCTAATGGTGTGTTGTTACGTGACAAAATGTACGAGGTGAAAAATGAAATAAATGTGGAACGAATGCCCTTTATTATCCACTCAACTGAAGAACTACCATTGTCAGTTTGAAGACTTTTTGCTCAACTTTTCAGACCAATTCTGTCCATGTCAAAGCAATCAAATCTCACCGGTGCACATTTATTGGAAGTTAGGACATGTTTGGGACACAGTTTTATAGGATTAGATGGCACAATGATAAAGATGATAGTAGGGATGTACAAAAAAAATTGTGAAATCGCAAATCGAATCGAACTTGTTGATTTGAAAACAAATGATCATATTTTATGATCCGTGATAAAATATTATGACATATATAATCAAACAAGTATTTTACACATGGTCACAATTACATATCATATAATTTATGTATCAAAAATCTCATGTTAAATCACAAAATACACCGTCAATGGATCAAAAATCACACAAATGAAGGGTCACAAATTATTTATTAGTCACAAAGTACAATTAAGGGTCGCAATCACTCTTCATCTTGCCCTACCCCCTCTACCACCATCGACACCACCTAAATCGTTGGTATTACTTCAAGTCCACAATCCTCCACAACCACCACCACCACCTCTAATTCAGATTTGAATGAAATAGACAGCATGGTAGGCTCTTCATCTCACTCTACCTCCACCTCCGATTCAAATCTAAATGGAAACTTGCATTTTTGCGGGTGATGGGAAAAAATAATTGATCTGATTTTTTAAGTTGAAATTTAAATGTAGTGTTTAGAATAATTTTCTCAATTCTAATTAATTTTTAATTCCATCTCCATCAGCTATCCATTGAGCCCAGTAATGACATACAAAGCCTCTCATGCTTTGTAACTGCTTATTTAACCCAATTTGACAAATGTCTCTAAATTTTATCTTCGCTTAGATCAGCAAAATTATTCGGTCTAAGAGGATGGAGATAATTCTGCTTGCTGATTTCATTGATTGTTGGGTAGTGTACTTTTTCACATTGTTCTCAAGTTATTGTCTTCGAATGATGCTGTTTGAACAAGCCCAGCGACGGACCACTTTTTACCAGGCTGGTTTGGTAGTTTTTGATTGACAGTTTTTATTTAACTGTCAATGAAAATTTGTCAAGTGTCTATGTATAAAAATCTGTCATTTAGTCTGTAACAGAACTGATTTTCTTTAATTTTGAATTACTAATTTTCATAATTGTTTTATTACATCTGTAATAACAAAACTAACATACATTTCTATTAGCAGTTTTATTACATTCAACTTGGTCCTAAACATATCTGTATCATGTCCTATAATGGAGAATGTTATAAATGTACAACTTTTCATTCCCCTCAAACCAAGTCCAATCCAGGCCAGGCCTTTTGAATTCTCGATCCTGTATTCGAGTATTTATGTACCAAAGATGAGGTATCTCGGCCTTCGTTATTTGGTGGATACGGGAATTTATATACTGATTACTTCTTCATACTTGTTATGCAGTTCTCTTAACCAATGAGATTTTAGTCGGATCACCGCCCCATTCTTCGAACACCACTAACAGATTCCCGGATGGCTTCAACCACGAACGTGGAACATGATACCTGACATTTACAGTTTCAGTTAAAGATCAAAAACATAATATTACTGTTAACCAAGTGTGAAAATATGTCTTACCATCTCTGAGAAGGCTGTCCACAATCACTTTGGCATTTCGTCTCTTTGAATGTACCGGCGTAATTACAGGCCCCGCAGTTCCCTTTTGCTATATAACCAGGCCAGTGTCGACCTATGCCTTCGCCGTTTATCCATATTTCACCTTTTCCCATGCTTATCATATCTAAGGCTAATGGATCATTTCCTTCTGGTGCATTAAAGGTAGCCTGTAATGACCACAACAGAATGGAATTAAGGTAATTAAGTTAATCGCCTATAAGACTCAAAAAAGAATTGACGATATAGGCATGTTTACCTTGTACCATGTAAGAGGCTGCTCTTGAGCCAATTCTGATCCCTGTATCCATTCAACCGAGGAACTTCCGGTGACAGTATGAAGGCTTAATGATTCACCTTTCAAACCGACCTATCCATGTTATAGTTTCTCAAATATCAATCCAAAAGCTTTCCATCTCATGTTCATTTCATAGGAAAGTTAAAACTCGAAGCAAGCAAAGCACGAACCTTATAAGACCATTTCTGCTTCGTCAAGTCTCTTGTGCCCTCGTTCAGTCCCTTCAAGCTGACAGGACCGAGCACTCCAGTATTCCATTTCTCGTAATGCACACCAACATTCTGTGGTAAATAAAATAGAACTTAAAGAGTAAGAGCTTGATTGAAACTTGTTGTAACATTTAAGCAAGAGTACAGATCACAAACTAACCGCAAGACCCACAGAAACACTGAGTAAAGAGATTTTGTTAACACCAGCTCTTAAATTCACGTAATCGCTAAATGTCAGTTTTGGATTATCCAAGCTCCCGTACGTGGTTCCTATCATAGAATCAGGAATACAGAACATTATGCTCAATTGGATTTGATAGCTTTAAACAATAGGAGGAAGGTTCAGTTACCTGATAACTTGCCGTTGATAAAAACATGCAAGGCATGACCAGCAGACATGATAGAAAGAAGAGGCCACTGTCCACTCTTTAGAAATCCTTCATTAGATGCTATATTGACGCTGTATTCCGCAACAAGAAATGCAGTAAACGAAGACGTTAAAAAAGAGAAATATGAGTTTCAAACTTGCATCGAGGAACACTGTGGGATTCTTGTTTATACACTTACTCTGTCATGTACCATAAATAATCCGAGGAGTCTCTGGTAACATATAGTTGCTCTAATAAACCATCCTTTACAAGTGCATCACTGTCATCAGCTGAAGGAGTTTCTTCATTGTAGGACTGCCATGATAACCCATTACTTATAGGTGTCATCTTCGCCTTTGAGCTTGGTACGTTAACCTGCAGCCAAAGACATTGAAAATTACAATCTCATTCTTAAAAATCATTTGCTTCAATATGCTAATTTTCTAGGAAATAAATAAAGTTGTTTTGAAAGAATTGACATAACTTTGCTTTGTGAATAATCAAGACATCGTCAACCGTAAAAATATTATATTATTCTTGACCAATAAAGAAGGTTATTTTGTTTACGATCGTTAAGGAACCTTTTTGCTTACTTTTGCAGTGTTGTATACTTCAGTCTTGCAGTCAGGCAGAATGCTGATGGACCAAGCAGGCAGATCATATGGATGATTTTGGAACATCAGTTTTGTAGAATATGTAGGGTCGTAGTTCGAGAGGAAAGCAGCACAAGCCCCAGATCTTGATCTGAATACGTGAACCTAGATGGATGTGACGAGGCAGATTAGTATTGCAGTTCAGTTGTAAGTACACAAGTTACATGTACACATAGATTTGAGAAAGCCATATCGAGGTTACCTCTTGATTCTTCCCTGGCCAGGTTACTGTTGGATATGATGAAACTAAAGCCGGTTCACATTGCTTAATTGCTTTATGCAAATTTGTTAAGTGACCCCATTTTGGCTCAGACGGCAGTCCTGTTGCACGGTAAACCAATTCATCGTGATGAGGATCCACAAGCTTCGACTAAAAATAAGACCATTGATAATCCATTATGTGGGTTTTGGAGCATACCATATTCATCTAATGGAGCATCATAATCGTAGCTTGTGGCAACGAAAAGACCAGCAGCTGTTCGGCCAAAATTGGTTCCTCCATGGTACTGTGGCCCCCAAATATTTCAATAAAACTTATTAGATATCTTAACTAAACGAATACATCACCTTATCTTACAAAATCATGAACATGATTATTCTTTACAAAGAATGAATAAAGACTAACCATATAATAATTGAAGAATGAACCATTATTCTGGACAAACCGAGCCACTGAAAAAGCCAAGTCTTCTACAGGTCTGTGAGGAACTGGACCGCCATATTGTATATACCTAAGGGAAATAGAGGAGATAAACAGGGGATATCAACTGTCTAAAACCTGATCAATACATTAAGTCAAAAAAAGGGATTGTGATATCAGAAACTAACCAGCCGGTCCAGATTTCAGTCCACATTTTGGGTTTATTGGGATTTTTAGGACGAAAGCCTTCACAGTAAAAACCATTGCAACTATCTATCTGCAACATGATGAAATTTTATACACATTAGTCGATTTTTGTTCACTACATACCAAACATGTTCTTGGTGAAGACATCAAAAATAAGTAACGACTGGAAAAGTAGGAATTGCTTACAATATTAGCCGGGACGTCTTCTTGTTTGCACATGATCCATGGGACACCAGTGTTCAGCCCCTCAGCCATATTTGCTGCCCAGGCTGTATAAGCCTTACCAGGAGCACCAATTTCCCATTCAACAGGTCCGTATTCATTTTCTATCTGCATTATTAGATTACAATATTGATTAAAACAACAATTTTAAAAGCATAAATGAAGGATAATGACAAATTAAAAAGAGATCAGAATATTTTCCAACCTGTGACATAATTATTGGACCTCCCTGAGGCTCAAACAATTTTTCTGACTTCATAATATCCACAATTTTTTGAACAAATCCTTGCATAGCCACCTTAAACATAGTCAACAAGAAAACAGAGAATTAACTATGAAGTAACGAAAAACTATTCTTTTCATAGTACGCCACAAGGATTTACGCACCTTGAAGGGCTTATTGTCCGTTCTAAATTCTATACCTGGTACATATTTTAGCCAAATGGGAAATCCCCTGCATAAAAACAGAGCAAATAGTCACATGCCTCTTACGTATATTAAAGATGGATTAAAACTATACATCAACTACGAACCAACCACAAGGAAAGTGAAAAACGAGTTGTCGCATAAATAATTTGGACTTACATCTCAATAAATATAGGGTTGACTACATAAATCATTTTTCGCCACTCTGTTTCCCAATGATTTGGACTTGCGAAAAATGATCATTGCCTCTTATGTAAATTAAATATAAATTTAACTATACATTCCATCTAAAGTGCAATTAGCCACTATGAACAATTCACCAATCACAAGGCGAGTAAAAAATGAGTTGCCGCGAAAATGATTTTGACTAGCACAAACCTAGACTAAGACAAAAAAAAAATCTTTTTTTTTTCCCAATAAATATAGGGTCGACTACATAACTCCACTTCCTCCACTCTATTTGGTCGAGGAAATCTAAAGACAGAATTTGCATGTCTATTCGTGTGAGTGCATTACCCAAAGTTCCATTCTGCACAGACATAAGGGCCAATGCGGAGGTGAACATAGAGGCCTGCTTGTTGCACCAGCTTAATGAACTTGACAAGATCAAACCTTCCCTCAAAATTATACTGTAAAAATTGAATTAAATCCAAAATTAAACACTCAGTTTTTGCACAAAAATTAATTAACAAAAATTAATCAGAGGTTTTTTCCATACTTTCCCAGGAGAAGGCTCATGCCCATTCCAAAATACATACGTCTGTATAACATCCAATCCTCCATCTTTAGCCTTCCGTATAAGATCAGGCCACATCTATGTACACAAAAACAAGAAAACAAACAAAATTATTATGGTAAAACACTGGAGAAAAGGGAGAAATTCATTAGTGGGGTCCACGTCCATCTACTCTATTTTCGTTTTTACCTACTTTGAGTCCGAGTTATTGTGATTTGAATGGACAGATATGAAGAACTGAGACATTAGCAATGTTTACCTGAGGAGTGCTTCTTGGGTAGTGAATGGAGCCAGAAATCAAAATCTTTCTTTGCCCATTAATAATGAAAGCTTTATCATCATACGAGACAGTGGCTCTAACCGAAGAACAAGCCAATGTGAGAAAAACTAGAATCAGTAAAATGTTGATTCTCAACATCTTCCACATTAAACCCATGATTTCTTTTTTTTCAGAATCTGGTTTCTGGGTTGGGGTCCGTTTTGTCGTTTTGTTATTGAAATCACTTTATAATCGATTTTTGCATAGAAAAGAACATCAGAAACAAAAAGAAACAGAGAATGTCAGGTTGTGTATTTTCTTCTTCTTTCTTTTTGCCTCTTTCGAGGATCAGAGTATATTTATAGAGATTAAGATAGCTGGGAAAATGGAGTATTTGGTGGTGTGCATGAAAAAATGGAGAAGCTGCAACTGCTTTATAAAGACGGAGGCGAGGGATTCGGATTGGGATTGGGATTGGGGTCTAAATTTTTGTGGGGTCGTTTGGCTCACCATTTCTTACACGGAACTTAATTATAATCCAATTTGTCAAAAATAAGTAGCTTTCGGCTAAATATTTGCTAGAATACTGGATAAAAAGTTGATGACTTTGAAAAAGAAAATACTCCACTTAATAACAAAGTCACTTGGTTCCTTCGATGATTAACAAGTTTGTTTTCATGTCTTCTTTAATCTTATTGTCCTGAACATCTTATTCGTGATACTTGTTCGTTTAAAGATTTTTTGTTCACAAATTTTACGTATCTATTTCGTGTAATCTATAACTATATCTGCGACATATTCATCTCGAAAATTTGATGTTTTCTATTCATTTTCTTATGAAGAAAGCATGTGTTTTCATCCCAAGAAATCATTTGTTCTACTAATCTTTCTTGTGTATTAATCATTTTGCTTAAAATAATACATATGTGGTAAGTAAACATGTTCTTTTCAAGAAAATCATATTTTGTATTAGTCATTGACAAATCTATCCTATTTAATTCATGGGACGGACAACTTTTCAACTGCATATTCGATCATATTTTATCAAAATCTACTTAAAAAATTATTTTTATCGAAATCAAATAGGGTTTAATTTGACGTGACATATTAAGCATAGTTTAGATATTACCTTAATATTTAAGCATAACTTTTGCACTTAAAACAATGCAATAATGATCATTTAAAACGTTTGAACATCTTTTTCAGTCAAGTAAAAGTCTGAAATTTCAATTTCATTGAAAGTTGGGAGCCATCACAACAAAAGTCATCAATTCCTAAGAAGCTTTGAGATTTTTTCAATGCTGAATTGCGTGCCACTTATGGTGAAGTTAATTTCTAGGAATCTACAGTCTAAGTCCCTATTAAATTAGTATAGTCATGCCCTAATAAGATTAATACTTTAATTTTATGATTAATAATTTAATAATTTCAAAAAAAAAGATTAATAGTTCAACGAATTTAGCATGTGAATACAAAGAATATTGAAGAGAATTAACGAAAAAATATCCACATATTTAATTTGATTTAAAAATTCTCCACACCACGTGGGAATGATCTCTAGTTTGTACATATAACATTATTTGTTTGAAAATAAGTCAAAACTCCACAAATCGAGTTGTCTTCACTCCCAAGAAATATCGTTGAATCAACATTAAGGGACCGTTTGATTGTAAATGTGGAAAATTGATGGAAAGAAAATGTTTTACAGGGAATTGATTTACCTAAAAATTGTTTTACTGAGAATTGTAATTAATGGTATTTGATTGGTATAATTTTTCATGAAAAATGTTGAAAGTTTAGTATTCGTTTAGTTTCTTTTTTTATGAAAATTGTCTACTAAAGTGATAATGTTTTCTACTATAGGGTCTAAAATTTGTTCCAATTGTCAACAAAAAAAAATTGAAAAAAATAAGCATACTGAATATCATTCGTTTGACTTTGTTTTACATGAAATTTGTGAATAAAAGTGAAAAAAGAAAAATTACAATTGTGTTTAGAATTTTTTTCAATTGCCAAAAAATAAAAAAAAATAATAAAAAAAAACTGGAAAATATTTACCCACCAAAATATCAAGAATTTATTTTCCTCAAAAATGTGAAAAATTGAAAAAAAAATTGGAAAAATTTCGCCTATAAAACACTACAAAAGTTGAA
>CAIGRH010131412.1:0-10486 GCA_903798295.1 Fraxinus nigra | reverse complement strand
TTCCACATTAGGTCATGTTCCAGATCCATTTACTTATACCGATAAGCACGAAATATTTTAATAAGTTCTATAACACATGCTTTTCTAGCATTCCCTCTAAAGATGCTAAAAGTGTGCATATAATCAACCATATCTGATCAAGCACAAAATTGAAAAATAAGTCACAATGGATTACATAACCTAATCAAGACCCACACAATTCATGAACGTATATAAAACTTGGTATTTTAAATACTTTCGAAGTATTTTTCATTTTAAAAAAAAATAATATGAAACACTTAAAAAAAACTCCCACCAGGAAAATACAACTTAACAAATTAAGAATATTTCAAGGATCCAGTAGCAATTTTCGAAATTGTTATTGGAATAATCAACTTCAAAAAAAAATTTGGGACCAATAAGAAACATGCAATTTTCCAAATTGCATTTGAAATAATCAACATTCAAAAGTGTGGGGACTAACATGCAATTTTTGAAATTGCATTTGGAATATTTAATGGACCACTATGCAGTTCTCTCAAAATTGAATTTGGAATCATACACCTCCACGGCAATAGTTCAGGGTTCTACCATTTTTTTTTTTAAATTTTTGTCAAAACTTTGGAAGGCCCTAACTTCTTCAATTCAAGGCCAAAAAATATGTTCTTTATACCGTTGGAAAGGTATCGAGAAGATCTATCAAAACATACCAAATGATTATCATAAAACACATTGTGAAATGAGTTGTCATGTGATTAAGTTTTTTGTTTTACCGATTTTAATGCAAAAAATCATATTTTCATCCAAAATTTTGAATCCTCATAACTTCTTCATTTTAAGTCCAAGATTTGAGTTTTTTTATATGGATGGAAAGCTTATGATAAGATCTTTCTAACCATAATAATCTTACTACATGAAAATGAACAAGCAGATGGCAATACATATTTAAAGTTTCTACAATTTTACCTAGGGTTTCGTTTTTCTCCAAATTTATAAAACAAAAAATTTCCAAACTGTGCAGATATGATCTACATCTTATAAGGAATATGCTGTAAAAACTTTGTGAATTTATGTTGCATATTTCATGACATGCCATTAATAATGCTTCAAATTTCAAAAAAAATGGCATACATGCATTTTTCAACATTACAATTCCATATACAGTAAGATAGTATGCAAGGGAAACAACTTTTACGGCTATGATACCAATGTAAGAATTTGCAGCATTCTTTAAAATGAATTTCGAGTCAAGAAACTTAATTGAAATGATGAATTCCAAAATCTTTTGTTGATTGAATCACCTTGCATTCCAAAGCTTCAACAATCTGCATTTTTTGTTCTCCAATGATCTCAATCCCGATCACAATGGAAGGGGGTTATTATCCACAATCTAAGTGTCAATTTACGTGAGATTTCATGTCCAAAATATGGTTCTAAGAACTTTCCAATTTTGGTGTAAATTTCATACGAATTTTCTCTTCATTTTTTATGACATCATTTTCCCTCTCTTTTTCAATTTACAATCATTGGAGGTTATACGGAGTTAATGGTGGTTATATGAGGTTGCATGTTTGAACTTCAAATTCAAATCACTCACTCCAACCATTTTAATAACTTGTGGGTCGAGTAATCCCACATGGGCGACCCGCGACCCATATTTTTCTAACAAATCTCCTAAGCACCGTGCTTAGGTGGCACACTACATATTTTTCTAACAAATCTCCTAAGCACCATGCTTAGGTGGCACACTACATTATTAGGTAGTTTTTTTGCCACCTAAGCACGGTGCTTATATATATATACTCATAATAATAAAATTAACATGGCCTCACCTAGAATTTCTATATTCAAAGGGCCATCACAAATAATATCTAAAGATGATACTTACATCCCATAGAGTTGGAATTGGAGTCTTCATGTTCTCCAATTTTCTTCAATGCTGGTTCATTGCCCTCTTTTTCTGTAGCTTCTGTGGTTTGATCCTCATCCAATAGTGCTTCTTGAATTTCAAAATTGGGAACACATGTAGAATCTTCATCTTATTCTTGAGTCTTCTCTAATGCTGCTTGTGATTGTTTTTGTTGGTCAGCTTGATTATGTATTTGCAGGGTTGATAATTTGTCCACTGCTGTAGGAGCTAGTACATCGTCTCCATCTGCTATGTTAATTCTTTAGGTGTGCAAGTATTAGAACTATTCAAAGAATATCATTTTAAAAGATGAGCACAAAAGGTCATCAATTTTTGTCAAACATAAACAAAATAAAGAGAAGTTTCCTTTTCATTTATGCCAGTTTAATAACGGCAAAAATGAATAAGTTAGCCCTGAATGTGCTGAAGATTAATTTGCGAACTCCATCTTTTTTGACATATTCTGCATTTGGGAATGAAAATGAAAGCTTGAGTATATTCAAAAATTTGAAACTTAAATTGGTCAATCGCTACATCCATTATTAAGTTTTCAAGACAAATTAACCAAATTTAGATAAACAATCAAGAAAGAGGGGCATATAAGCTAGACAAGTACAAAATATGCATGGATGGGAACAAGAAAAAATGCCAATTGGAGGTGTTTGGTGATGCTTTAAAGCAAGCATAAAAAATGCTAAAATAATTTCAAGAAAGATAAAGGGGCATATTTAATAGCACGTTTGGGTCACCTTCCTCCCCCTCAACAACTTAAAGAAACAAAGTGAAAAGCCAAGTTTATACAAAAACATGCTTGAGTTCTACTTCTTCCTTACCAAATTCCAACTATTTTAATACCTTTCATCTCAATTCATTAAGAGGAAGTTTCTCAATAATTCAAGCAGCTAGCTCATGCAATTGTTGGAATGTGGAAGCAGAATTATACAGAAATTAAAAAAAAATTCTTTAATTTATTAAACAAGATTGTCTAGATGTTATAACAAGAATTAGGGATTCAAATTTTTACCTAAATTCGATAATCAATTCTAGAACTGGATCTGAATCACGAACTTTAAGCCTTTTGGATCATAAGCTTCCAATCTTTTAATTGCAAGAACTTGTTGCTCCAAACCTCCAAGTCTTCCATGGTATTCTCCAAAGTCAAGACTACTTCGGGAGGGGGGCACCTTCCTTTAATTAAATCAAGAAACTAATTTTTGGATTGGACAATAAGAAAATATTATTTTTCTCACTTTCTTCTCTCTCCAAATTTGAACACTATTGAATTATGTATTATAATTGTTGTAGGATTTTTATGTCCATCTAATCTTTATTTATAGAGATAAAAGACGTTTCAATCCTTGTAGAATAATAATTCCNGATTTTTAATTAAAATCTAAGTAGGAGTTTTAATTAAAGTCCAAATCCAATTAGTATACATTTAATTACATGTGTAGGCCTAGAAATTCAATTACAATTATAATTAAGTTTATAACTATTATAGTAATTACAAGTAAGTACAAAACTTTATTGTAATTACAATTAAGTCCAAAACTATTATAATTACTATAATTAAGTTCAATTACTATATAGAGCTACCACAAGGACCTAATCGGACATATATTTTCCAAGCTCCAATAATTAGATCATGTTTAGTCAATTCTAGACCACCCAATCTAATTATTAGTATTTGCTTTTTCCACTAAAAGCAAAAGATTGAACTCTCAGAATATATAAGATCATAAAAACCAATAAATATGTAATACTTTCCTCTGACCTGCCGTATGTGTGTTTTATCCCCGTCCGAGATTCGATAATTAAGTACGAGCATAAATGATCATTTTGCCCCTCTAATTGTTCTTAGTAACTTAAGTACTATTTTCTTCAACAATCCTGTGAAGAAATCACAGATGTCAAAATTTAATCGTCGCTAAATACTAAGCTCGGATTTTAACCGTTCAACAAAAAATACTTAAGTAGTCACTCTACCCATTTTTAGGGCGATAGTTCCCGACACGAATTCATGTTCTCTACTTCACTCATTTTCAAGTTCCCAACTTATCGAGATATTTCACCAATCAATTGATCTCACCCATTGATAAATAAAATAACCACTAAAATCACGAAAAGATATACATAACTCTGTCAAGGGATTTAGATGAAATACACAACGGTCAAGTTGAATTTAATTCTTCATACAATCATACTATAGAATTAAACTCAACATGTGGTCCGTTCAATACATTCCAAGTGTACTAGTGTCAGCTTTAACTATTTTGTGATTAGGACAAATCACAAACCTGAATAGTGAATCAGACAACATTACAACCTTCTGGTACATGGTGCCAAGCCTTATAAATAGGTAGTGAACAAATTATTTATGATCAAAATATAAGTTGTGTCACACTGTACTTCTCAACGAAAGTACTCAACTTATATTATCACTAATGATAATAGGCATTTTAATTCACATGCTCAATAATTAAAAAAAGTACAATAAATGAAATAAAAAGCAATTTTATTTAATATAAGAATATTGTTATTTTTACATCAGCAAAACTATACTATATGGGCACACAACCTAACAAATCTCCCACTTGCCATAGAGTATGTGTCATGTCTTTTAACCCCATGCCTTGCAGATCCATCGAAAACCTTAGCCGATAGGCTTTTAGTTAATGTATCCGCTAGGTTATCCCGAGTAGCAATTTTACTGACAATCACATCTCCTCTACTAACTATCTCCCTCAAGAGATGATATTTCTATTCGATATGTTTACCTCTCTGATGACTCATTAGTTCTTTAGCAGTTGCCATTGCCCCACTCTTATCACATTACAGTGTAAGGGCCGCACAGATGTCCATTAGGAGTCTTTTGAGTCATGCCACTTCTTTAGCGGCTTCACAAGCTGCCATATATTCAGCCTCCATGGTGGAATCATCAATACATGATTGTTTGATACTTCTTCAAATAATGGCCCCACCACCAAGTGTGAACAATGATCTTGATATAGACATGCGAGAGTCTTTATCAGCCTGGAAGTCCGAATCTGTATAACCCACTGGAATAAGATTTGGTGATGAGTAAACTAGCATATAATTCCTTATCCTTCGAAAGTACTTAAGGATATGCTTCACAGTCACCTAATGTTCCGGTCCAGGATTAGATTGATATCGACTTACCATACCAACAGCATAACAAATGTTAGGTCTAGTGCATAGCATAACATACATGAGACTGCCAACTACCGATGCATAAGGTATCCTATTCATGCACTCCATTTCTTTGAGAGTCTTAGGGGACTAATCCTTAGAGAGTTGGATTCCATATCTAAAACATTGGTTACCCTTATTAGAATCTTGTATGGTAAATCTGACAAGTATTTTGTCAATATATGAAGCTTGAGAGAAAGCTATTTGCATGTTCTTTCGATCTCTTAAGATCTGAATGCCTAAAACATAGCTAGCTTCACCAAAGTCCTTCATATTAAATTGTTGGGCCAATCACACTTTTGTAGATGATAACGCTCCCACATCATTTCCAATGAGTAGAATATCATCCACATAAAGTACCAGGAAAATTACAATTTTATCCTTGATCTTCTTATAGACATAGGGTTTGTCAAAGTTCTGATCAAAACCATATGTCTTAATCACTTCGTCGAATCTTTTGTCCCAAGATCTTGATGTTTGCATCAACCCATAAATGGACCGTTGGAGCTTACATACTTTTCTTTCATGACCACGATCTATGAATCCATCTGGTTGTATCATATAGATATATTTCTCAAGATTGCCATTCAAAAATACCATCTTGACATCCATTTGCCATACCTCATAATCAAAATGAGTTGCAATGGATAAGAGAATCTGGATAGACTTAAGCATAGCCACAGGCGAAAAGGTCTCCTTATAATCGATGCCTTCTCATTGGGTAAAACCCTTAGCCACTAACCTTGCTTTGAAAGTTTCCACTTTCCCATCTACTCCTATCTTTCTTTTATAGACACACTTGCACCCGATGAGCTTTATCCTTTCGGCGCATCTACAAGTTCCCAAACCTAATTGGAATACATAGACTCCATTTCAGTATTCATAGCTTGTTGCCATAAATCTGCATCTACATCATTCATAGTCTCCTTATATGTAGTTGGATCATCAACTTATTTTGTGGAGATCGTCTGGTTTGACTCTCAACTAACAAGTAACGAAAATGTGGTTTGATGACTCTTTAAATTTCTCTAAGGGGCGATAGACCCCGAAATGTGGCATCATTTGGAATCGTAATGTTTGTATCAATGTTGGTACCACTATTAAGTGATTCTATTACCTCCTCAATACCTTCAACGTTTATTTGATCTATGTGATTAGACAATGACTTATCGCTCCCACTTAAAATCACATTGTTTAGGTATTTCTGACACAAAGGTTGTTTGTCACGAGGTTGCGTTTCAGGAATCGATGAGATGGAAATGCTCCAACTCATTTCTTCCAACAAGACCTTACTTTTGGACTGACGTTAATTAATATACTTATCCTCTAAGAAGGTTGCATTTGTGCTAACAAAGACCTTCCTATCTAGAGGACTATAAAAATAATATCCTATGGTACCTTTAGGATATCCTACATACAAGCATATCTCTAATTTGAACTCTAACTTTTTAGCCTTTTGTTTCAACACATGAGCTGGACATCCCTAAATTTGAATATGACATAAGTTGGACTTGCGTCCATTCCACAATTCAAGGGGAATCTTAGGAACAGACTTAGAAAGAACTAATTTAAGAACATATGCTATTATTTTCGGTGCATATCCCCTAAATGAGATAGGTAGAGTTGTGAAACTCATCATTAACCTAACCATGTCTAACAATGTCCTGTTTCTTCTTTCTAAAATGCCATTCTGTTGGCCCACTCAGTTGAGAAACAATACCATACCATTTTCTGTCAAGCAGCCCCTGAATTCTCCCAAGAGATATTCGCTACCTCGATCTGATCAAAGAGTCTTAATACTCTTACCTAAATATTTCTCGAGCTCAGTCCGATACTCTTTGAATTTTCAAAAAAAACATCTGATTTTAGAGTCATTAGGTAGATGTATCCAAATCTAGAGTAATTATCTGTAAAAGTGATGAAATACTCATAGCCCCCTCTCGCAGGTGTATTCATGGGTCTACACACATCATAATGAATTAGTTATAATACTTCTTTGGCTCTATGTCCTTTTGCTACAAAAGAATCTCTTGGTCATTTTACCTTCCAAACAAGAATCACAAACTAGTAATGGTTCGATCTTAAGTGTGTTAAGTGGACCATCTCTAACCAATCTTTGTATCCTATTAAGGTTAATATGTCCAAGTCTAAGATACCATAGATATGTATCACTAGTATGGTAAGACATTTGTTTATGGTTTGCAGAAGTAACATTTATTTCATTTGTGGCACAATTTAAAATGTAAAGACCATTATTCAAATATTCAGCACAACTAGGAGCATTATTCTTTAAAATATAAAGCTCATTATGAGCAGAATTTACAGAATAACCTTGTCTTATTAAACAAGAAATAGAAATAAAATTTCGCTTCACTCGTGGGACATAATAACAGTCTCTAAGTATTAAACACCTACCATTACTGAAATAAAAGTAAACTACTTTGACTACCTTTGCTGAAACTATAGCTCATGTGCATATGGTAATTTTAAATTGGCCCTCATTCAGTCTTTTGCTCTCCTAAAGCACCTACATAGACATTCATATATGATTAGTAGCTCTAGAGTCTGCAACCCAGAAATTTGTAGAATCAACCACCAAACATGACTCAACAATAAAAAACTCACCAGCACCTTGCTTTTTAGCTAGTGCATCAGGGCAGTCTTTATTCCAGTGTCCTTTGCGACCATAGTGGAAACACTTGCCTTTCATCGTTCCATCTGATTTGAGCTTTTTGTTGTTTCCTGGCTTCTTGTTAGTTCTCTTCCTCTTCTTTCCAACTTCGCCTTTTGGCTTGGAACTAAAGGAGCTAGCAATTGCTGCATAAGCATGGTTATTCTTACCTTTAAGACCACTTTCCACATGTTGCAACTCATTTATCAACTTAGTTAATGGCATATCCATCTTGTGCAAGTCATAGCCTGCACTAAATTGTGAAAACATATCGAATAAAGAATTCAATACCTTATAACCTTGAGTTTCCTGATCAATAGTTTTACCAGATTCTCAACCACGTTGAAGTGTGCAATCATAGTCAACATATGATCCTCCACAGGCGTTCCGGGTTTCATGTGGATGTTCTGTAAAGTACGAATGACCTCAAAATGCGCCCTCCTACTCTGATGTCAAAACATGCCCTTCAAGCTTTCTAGTATTATATAAGAGGTCTCTTGGGTTTCAAGCTTTTGTTGTAAAACATTAACATTGCTGCCAAAATGTAATAATGAGCCATCTTGTCAGCCGCGATCCACTTATCATACGGAGCCCTCTTGGCTTTGCCAGTTGTCTTAGTAGGTTTTTCGGGACATTACTCCTCAATCACAAAATCAAGTTTTCGGCAATAAGCACAATCATCAAATTAAGTTTCCAATCTACATAATTATCCCCGACAAGTTGGTTTGTTTTAGAATAACGAAAAATGAGCTAAGAGATATTTTGCTGAAAAATAACTATTTATTGCATATTAAAATTGAGCAATGAATAATAATTTACCATATAATGCATGAATGCATATGTAGATCCATCTAACTACAATAATGCAACGATAACTTGATCATTGTGATCCAACATGCCTCTCTATAAGAAAGGTCTTTGTGTCCACTGATCAAGCTAGACCCTCTCACTAGGCAAATCATATCCGACAACAAATGTCTATATTAAGTCTAGTATAATTTATTTGATCATCAAAATTATAAACAAGAGCCTCCATAGGAGGTTTGTAGATAATTCCGATTGGAGTCTATAACCTTTGTCTCAATCTCTAAATACTTGAAAATAATTTTTCCATCTATAAGATGATCGCAAATTATATTCTATCTAGATGACCTTATCATAAAGAAATCCAATCAAGCAACTCAAACAACATGACCCTTCTATAGGAAGTCTGTTGCAATACCGGTATAAGGCAAACGTGTTACTTTGCTTATGGATTGACCAAAGGAGACCACGGGTTTTTATTTAAATAAACACTATCTCCCACTCAACATTTTTAAAGTAATGGATTTTAATTACCAGCTGTTCACATTAATCATATTAACATACGGTTCAATTATTGCGATTTTTCCTTTCAAAAAAATTTATTTAAACTAAATTAATCAAGGAAAAATTGGTGTTCAATGATATGCATCCTATTCATAGTATCACGAGCGATGTCACAAATAAATTTGTATGCCATGATATCTAGAACCATAATATTTCAAACAATAATTTAAAGGATTCATGAGTAATAAATTAACAATTATTTGTGGCCTTAAATGACTCAAGAATTAAATTAAAAACTAATTGGACCCAATCCCAATATTTAATCTAAATCTTGAGTCCAAAAACCTCCAAGGATCCAACAGTAGCAATCCAAACAGCAATAGGACTCCTTCATCGTTTGTAAAAATTAAACATTGAACATAAATCGTTCAGATCCAAACTAGCCTTATAAAAAGGACCCCGACCAATGATTTTCTGCCACGTGGCAGTAGCCGTCTGCCATGTGGCAGCAACCGTCTACGTGATAGCAGTTGCCACAGGAGACATCTGCCGCAGACACTGTTCATACATTTTTTTTGCTGTAATTTCTTGATCTTCTTCGTCATATATCTTCCAAGTCTTCAATCTTCAATCAATTTACAAGATCCAAATAATTACAAGAATTACATAATTCCTATGTCTTGTAGGCTCACAATTTTGAATCTAATTGAAAAGAAAATAAAATCAAGATGATGGAGTCGTAATCCACCTATCTTGTTACATACTCGAAACAACAAATTACGTAAAAAAACTGGCCACAAATAATTTGATCACAATTTAAAACAATTCAATAATTCAATCTTCACATAATAAAGTATTTCTAGACATTGTTCGACTAGAATATGCAATCAAGATTCAGAAATAACACACATGTAAACATTCTAGATCGTTCTGATACCAGTTGTTGGAATGCGGAATCGAAATTATCCAGAAATTTTAAAAAATTCTTTAATTCATAACCAAGATCATCTAGATGTTCACATGCATGTTATAACAAGAGTTAGGGATTCGAATTTTTACCTAAATTCGATGATCAATTCTAGAATTGGATCTGAATCACGAACTTTCAGCCTTTTGGATCACAAGCTTCCAATCTTTTAATTGCAAGAATTTGATACTTCAAACCTCCAAATCTTCTATGGTATTCTCTAAAGTCAAGACTATACCGGTGGGTGGGCACCTTCTTTTAATTAAATCAAGAAACTAATTCTTGGATTGGATAATAAAAAAAATATTATTTTTCTAAATTTTTTCTCTCTCCAAATTTGAACACTATTGAATTATGTATTATAATTGTTGTAGGATTTTTATGTCCATCTAATCTCTATTTATAGAGATAAAAGATGTCCCAATCCATGTAGAATAATAAT
>CAIGRH010131396.1:0-10802 GCA_903798295.1 Fraxinus nigra | reverse complement strand
TTATGTTATATAAGTAAAACTCAATGGTTGAATGAAGAATTGAAAGAAAAAAAAATAAAAAAATAAAAAAAAATCAAGGAAAAACGGCAAAGTCCAAAGTTTGAGGACCAAATTGTAAATATTCAATAGTTGATTCAGACCAGAAGAAGATGCTTCAATAATATGTACGAGATCGTGGTTAAGTAATATAATGATAAATAGAGTGTTGAACTCATGAAAACTATGTATTTGACCGAGTTAAAATTAATTGCAACTTTAATCAAATATCAAACAAATTTTATGATTTTTTTATATTAATACCTAAATTATCAACTAAACAATGTAAATGTATTTTTTAAATATGTGAGATGCATTGTTAAGATGTCAAATCCCCTTGTAATTCCAATGTTAGTGTAACAATTAAAGTGACAAATTAAAATAATTCATATTGGTCAATGTTCATAATTTAATTGAAAGTTTCTCTCGACAACGATCAAATCTAATCCCCCATGTAACCCTTTTATCTTTTGATGAAAGATACAAATATGATAAATATATTAACAAGTGCTAGAACATCTATTAAAACCATATAAAGTATATATGCATATCTCTATCCACTATTGAACCTTACAATATTTATTATATTGTGCTTAAACCTATTGTCTCTCTCGATTGGCGATCAAGTAATTGAAAAAAAACAGTAAAAATGATAATAAACATCTACAAATCAAAGTCAAAGTAAATAATTAATATTAAAAATTTCAAAACAATGGTTCATCTCATCCTAACAATGTATAAAACTAGCATAACATATCGAAATTACAAGAAATCATATTTAAGTGAAAAGACAAAATCCGAATTTTTGATAAATTGAGAAGATGAATATTGAAATCTTGAATCTCTTCAATGGTTTCTTTAAGAATCTCCACTTCCGCCTTCTCTTTTTTGCCCAAAAAATAAGTTTGAATTTTCACTTGATTGAATTCTTGCAAGTCTCTTTCAATTCTCTCACAAAAACGATGAATTTTCGTCATTTGATGATGAAATTGATGAGTATTTGAGTATGAGATGTATATCAAAGGTCTTTAATATGTACTCTGCTGTTAGGTATTTGTAGGAAGTAAAATTGGTTGAAAATCACGTACAATTGGCTTCCAAAAGAGTTTCAATCGAATAAGAAAAATTGTCTTCGTGCACGAATTATTTTGTTTCTACACAACAGGCAGTATTTTGACCATAACTTTCTCTCTCGATATATGATTGAGGCGATTCAAAGTGTGTTGGAAATTTAACTCATAGTGATACAACTTTGATAGAAATAGAATATTTCCAATTCGGACATTTAGTATGATAAAATGGATCTCAATTTTCGACATAAAATCTTGAATATAACTTATGCAATTGAAAATTGATTTTGATAATATTATCATTTCATTCCTTTTTTTGTTCTAGTTCCATTCAATTGTCGCTTAGAAATCTTCAGAGTATCGTCTTGTGGTCCGAATAAACTATTGATATTTACAATTTGCAATTTGGTCCTCAAACTTTGAATTTTGCCATTTTCCCTTGATTTTCTTTTGTTTATTCAAATTTCTCATTCCACCATTGAGTTTTACCTATATAACATAAAATACAACAATGAAGGATATATTTTGTCAAAAGAATTACCACATATCCATATTTTAGGCCCTCGAATAAACTTATCAAATACCCTCAAGCTTAAACATTTGTTTGTACTCAAACAAAACTATAACCTAAATAACAACAAACACACAAGTATGCAGAAATATTAGGTTAGAAAATCTAACTTTTTATCTTATATTTGAAATTACAGTATTAAATCTACAAACTATTTTAAAGTCACAATACCAAACCAATATCATCTCTTCCAATGCAAAACCGACGTGTGTGTGTGAAGAACTAAGTAGACTATCATGAATTTACAAGTTGCTTCAATTTTCGACCCTCTATAGTAAGCCATAATAGTCGTAGAAGAGTCTTTTGTAGGATAAGAGAGAAAGTTTATTAAAGTTAATGCCTTTATTTTGAGGAAAGTCATTTGCAATAAGACGATCCTTATATCTCTACACATCACCTTTCGAATCCGTATTGATTTTAAATATTCATTTACAACTAATGAGTTTTGCATTTTTAAGCAATGGAATGAGTTCTCAAATATCATTGTGTTTCATGGACTTTATCTCTTTATTCATGACATCAATCAACTCTTGAAAATTATTCCTTTGCATGGCTTGATGAAATTTGATTGATCAGTTATTATTTCATCAAGTCAATGTCATTCTTATTTTCTTGGAAAAAGACCATAAAGTCATCGAAGATTGTCTTTCTTCTTTCTATAGTGGATTTCCTTAATACCATTTGTTCTTGATGTTTTTGAGTTTGTTGATTGTGTATATGGAATTTTGTAATATTGTCTTGATCCGAAATTATTTCTTGTACAAAATTTGGAGCAAGAATTCGTCTTTGGTCCTCATCATTGTCAATTGCAACAAAAGGGATATATATGTATTATTCCTCAAAGACAAAATACTTAATCTTAAAATCTTATCTCTCTCACAAACTCTACATCTTCAGAAAATCAAACATTTTTCATTCAAGAATTGACCTCATAGTGGGATCTTTAAATATTTGTAACTCCTTAACAGTTCCTTTATTTGGAACTCTATTAAGAATTTATGCTACAGTATTTAGAGTTTCTCCCTAGAGAGATTCTGACAATGTGAAATCACTGATCATACTCTTTACAATGTCCTTAAGCGTTTTGTTTTGTCTCTCATTAACACCATTTATGCTAGAGGACCTTGACATGGTGTATTGTAGGACGATTCCACATTCCTCTAGAAATTTAGCAAAAGGACATGGACATTGTTTTCCTAATCCATCATATATGCCATAATATTCATCACAACGGCCAGTTCTGACATGTTTTATTCTTTTGGTGAGTTGGTTTTTCAACCCCAACCTTGTAAGAATTGAACATGTACAATGATTGTGATTCCTCATGAATGAGATACATGTAGTCATCATGAGAAAAAATGTTTATGAACGCAATAAATGACTGTTGACCATTTCAAGAAATCAAAGGAAATGTCTTACTGATATCTGTATGAATTCGTTCTAAAACGTTCGAAGTTTTATTGACACCTAATCACTTTGTATTTTTTGTTTCACCTTAATGTAATTAACACAAATATTTAAGTTTGAAAAATTAAGGGGATCAAGAATTCTTTCTGATATAAGTTTTTTCATTCTCTTTTGAGAGATTTGACATATCACTTATGCCATAACGAAGCATAATTCTCATTGTTTAATTTATACCACATAAATTCAATACAATATTTCTTTATAAGAGGCAACCTTATTAATGAAATAAAGGTTATCATAATCAGACAAAAAACCGGTACTCACAATATTTGAATTAAGAAAAAGACTAAATTGATTATTTTCATGTAAACAAGAATAATCGAATTTGTCTAATGTAGAAATAAAAATCAAATTTCGTCTAAAAGACGGTACTCTAAATATCTCTTTCAAATCCAAATAATAATTAGTCTTTAATAATAAACTAGAAGTCCGTATAGCTTCAACATTAACTAATTTGCCATCATCCCACATAGATGAATCTTTCAGCATAAATTGAATTTCAACTATTTAGACAATCTTGCATAGACACAGTTATGTGAGTAGTAGCACCAAAACTTATCCATCTAGTGCGTCAAAGTATATAAACTAAATTAACCTTAGAACGAATCAAAGTGAGAAGTGTGATTTTCTTTACACGTCAAGCGTGGTATTTAGTACAGTCCCTCTTCACGTGTCCTAGATTTTCACAAAAGTAATGGTCAAATGATTAATCTTTTTCAACCTTTTATTGTTTCTTTGGAACTGAACCAAATGCAGCTTCCTTATCGTTTAACTTGTTCTTAGATGTACTTATCAAGTGAGTACCTCCAATTCTCTCTTGTTTTAGACTTTCTTCTTCTTGCACACAATATGAAATAAGCCCATCAAGAGTCTACTCACCCATTTGATAGTTGTAACTGATATTAAATTAACTGAATTGTGCAGGAAGAGAAATCAAAACAAAATGCATGAGAGCAAGTTCTTAGACAACTCAAACTTTAATGACTTTAGTTTTGAGACATATACATAATGAACTCCCTTATATTTTCTTTAGCCTTATACTTTAGTGAAACCAAGTTTGTCAGAAGCGTAATAGTTTCGACCTTATAGCCTTTTGTAAAGCATTTTTTCGATTTCTTTAAGAAATTCCATGGAAGTAGTTACCATGATCATAAGACTTATGCGGTTTTAACAATCTCACTAATCTGAGTCCCGTTTTTATTACCGAAACTTTTATCCGTAATAGTAGTAGGTTGTTCAGTCCTTAACACAAAGTCTAGACCCATGTCACCAAGAATGACACAAACGTTATTTTTCCATCCCTTAAACTTTAGTTTAAGCACATGAATTGAATTGATGTTGACAGATATTTGCAGAAGTGGTTTGATTAACTGAATAGAGAACTTGAATCTAATTAACATGTTCACATGAGAATCCATATTGAGCAATCAATAAATTCAAATAATAGTAGGCCCCATCACAAGAGACCAAGTACAATATTGACATCAAGTCTTTGGACAAAACTATCAACTTGTAAGTGGTACTATTGGTGTAACAATCAAATATTGACAATAAATCATGTCTAACATTAAGTCTATTTTTGGACAGACTCAATGTTCACATAAAACGACATTTTACAATTGTCAAATATTTATTATAACAGGTGTACAAATAATTTGGTCAAATATTGACCATATTTTGGGCCGGTCAATACCTGCATGAATCATGTACACACAACCTTCTTAATATTTCAAATCAATTAATTTAGATAAGAGAAGTTATTTTGATAACATGTTGTTTCAATTAATCTATTTTAGAGAATTAGTAATCCAAAGAAACTTTAGTACCAAGATTTGAATTTGATTGCACTTTACTTTTATCTTTTAATTGTATTTATTTATTTATTTTGTTTTAACAAAATTTTTTTGAATAGTAATTGGCGTCGTGGCGCCAATGCAGCGCTGTCGATGCAGTGCATATACAGAGTGTTGCAGTGCTGCAATGATGCTGCGAGTCCGAAAAATTCCCAAAAAAATCCAATTTTTTAAAATTTAGGTCAAAAATTCACATCCTAAAATTGAGAAATCCAAAGAAGAATTGCAACCCTAAAATCATTTCTTGAATCTCAATGTTTTAACATGGAGTTGGCTATGATACTACTTTTTAGAATTTTAAGAAGCTCTAAATCTTAAGAACTAGAAAATTTAATTACTTTATTGTCATGATCTTCCAGTGAAATCACCAAGAGAATTATTAAATGTGGAACATATCTTAATTCATTGGAAAAGATTATTTTTTACTGGATCTTGATTTCGGATTTTGAATCTTGAAAATCAATTGCAATTTCTTCATGTTCGGTTTTTTAATATTAATCTTGAATATTGGCTCTATTAATTCTCGAGTTCTTATTCTTAACTTTGGCTTCTTGCTCCATAATGTTAATTATCTTGATTCTTTCTTATTGATTGTTAATTTCGTGTTCTTGATTGTGGATTTTAGATCTTTTTATTCAATATACTTTCTCTTGTATTTTTGTATTGATGGAATGACACAAAGAATAAGAATCAGATATGAATTGGGGACAATAACTTATTTCAAGTTCTCTAAGTGTTGGGGTGTCTGTGTGAGAGACCTTTTATTGTTGGGGAAGACAATACTTTAAATCTGCTTACAAATATTAAGTGAACGAGAATGCTAAAATTTTGAATTCTTCAGTTATAAAAATTAAAATGCATTATGCATATATGCCGAAGTCTTAACTTCTAATTTGAAGTTTGAACCAGTATGATTGTAAGCACCAAGAAAATAATTGTCGATTACCGACATATTTCCATGAAGGCATACCATCTTTTAAGTCTTCAACTAATGTACATTCATTTTTGTTCAATTATTTCTTTTCTCCATCACAAAGTACCAACTTCCCTCATTTTATTGTTTTTTACAGTGATTTAATAGAATATTGAGACTTATCTTTTGTCTGTTGTAGTTGATTATGTTTTTATGGTTGGATTTATTATATGGAATAAATTAGCATTGATTTATTTTTTAAATTTCATGTCAAACAATTATGGAAAACTATTTTAAACGATCATTTTTATTTTTTTATTTTTGAGCGAAGAGTAAAATATATGTGAAACAAGTGTTCAGTAGAAAAAGATGTTTCGAAATTTATTTTTAACTCCACAATGAAAAACCTTTAACTCCATCACCAAATCCACATGATTGAGCTTTATTGTCCTGTCAACTAAGGCAAGGATGATCACTATGAAGGGCTGAATGTGAAAACACGGTACGTGTTCTCAAAGGGTGCCTCATCTTTTCTTTGCTAATGATAACCTAGTGTTGGGTCGTGCTACCCAATCAGATTGCGAAGTAATAAAGGACATATTGGAAATAAATGAGCAAGACTCGGGCCCATAAAGCAAATGCGTGTTGAATTTTCTTCACAAATTTTGTCCGACATTGCAAGATGTATAATTAGGACCTCTTCCACCCTTCCAATACAACGGGAACACCATTTCGAACCTTCAAGACTCCACCTCCTCTAGAAACATGTAATTTTTTGAATTAAGAGTACTCAACGAAATGAAATTCTTCTTTAAATCTGAAATTTGTTGAACGTGATCAACTGTTATAAATGTTCCATCCGCTAGTTTCAATCTGACTCTACTAATAACAGCTATACACAAGGTTCGTTGTTACCCATGACAGCGACACCTTGCATCACCGTCTCATATGTATCAAACAAATCCCAATTGGGACACATGTGGGACGCACAAGCTATATCCAAAATCCACTCCAAGTTAGGTTTGGATTTCATGTCAGAAATCGTCAAAATATCTCCATCACTCAAATAGTTATCAGCTATGCTGGTCTTGTCTGAAGTATTTGTTTGCTTTCCATGATTTGCAGTCAAATTACTTTTGTTCTGTAATTTGTTGCAATCCCTTTTAATGTGTCATTCCTTCTTCCATTGATAACAAACCCGATTACTAAAATTTGACCTCGACTCATCCTTCCTCCAATCACCATGAAAAACAATGTCTTCTCCATCTCTGACCTCAAATCCAATCAGATGCTTCATCTTCTCTTTTGAAAACAAGACATCATACGCATCTTCAATGGTGAGAATATTACAACTATAAAAGATCGTGTCTTTAAATGAAGTAAACAAAGCAGGCGTAGATCACAAAAGGATAAATTCCAATCCTCTTCTTCATACTCTACCTCTAAAGTCTCCAAATCAGCGACAATCTCCTTGAACATAGCCGGATGATATTCCTAAGATCCGCCTTTTGATGCGATGAGAATACAACCTCCACTTCAGACGCAATTTGTTTGTTCGACTTTTAATCATGCACAATTGCTCAAACGTCAAGCACATTACAGCTGTCGTTTTCTACTTCAAAACTTTCTGAAGAATATTGTTAGAGATATCAAGATGGATTTGTGAAAGTGCCTTCTGGTCCTTCTGTTGTTTCTCCTTCGTCGTCTAAGTTGTGGCATTTTGTCAAATCCCAACAACACATCATCCAAATCTTTCTACGCGAGTACATCTCGCATCTTCACTTGCCACAACGAGAATCTTATATTGTGATCCAAGAACGGAATTTCATATTTGCTAGCTGTCATCAATAACAAAAATCTCAAACAAATCACAACCAATAACTCTGATACCATTTGCTGGGAAATAAAATGGATCGAGGTAATATATATGACACGATATGAAGTATATGATTACAAATAAAAAAAAAAGATAAAATGCAAAGAATTGATTGGCAGAGGAACATAGTATCTTATCCATTTGACTAATAGGGAGAGAACAAATACAGTAACTGTGCCTACAACAAAATTATTCTATATTTTAGTAATACAAAACTTGTGAAAAGACTAGTATTTATATGGTGCATGCCGAACCCTAAAAATACCACAAAGATGAAAACAAGATAAAAAAATCATATGAAATAAATGAAACAATAATTTTTCAATAAAAACGCGTGGAAAGAAGGAAAATATATTTTTTCAAAATTCCAATCTAATTTGGATAAAAAATCCAACAAAACGACGACGATGCAAATAGACTTTGAAAAACTGAAGTTAAGTTAGACTTGTCATTTGTTATCATAATAAAGGAAGCATGAAAATATTGTAAAACTTGTCGGATTTTGTAATAGACTAAAGCCAAAGCAAGGTACAAAAAAATTGATAGTGATATGACAATAAAGGATGTACCGTAAATAAATGTGACAAATCAAAAATGTGTACTCCAAAAATTTTAGAAAAATCTCATGTACTTGCTTGTATGCATATGACGCGCTCAGTTAGGGGTTAATCAAGTAAAGTTTATTAACAAAATAAAGACATAATAAGAACTTGTTTGGGAGGGATTTTTAGGGGGAATAATTGATTTTAAATAGTGATATGATNCGGATTTTGTAATAGACTAAAGCCAAAGCAAGGTACAAAAAAATTGATAGTGATATGACAATAAAGGATGTACCGTAAATAAATGTGACAAATCAAAAATGTGTACTCCAAAAATTTTAGAAAAATCTCATGTACTTGCTTGTATGCATATGACGCGCTCAGTTAGGGGTTAATCAAGTAAAGTTTATTAACAAAATAAAGACATAATAAGAACTTGTTTGAGAGGGATTTTTAGGGGGAATAATTGATTTTAAATAGTGATATGATGGCAAATATGTGGTTGAAAAAGAAGAAAAAATTATTGATGTGATGGAAAATATTATTTTATTGAAGAATGTGTGGTTGAAAATGAGAATTGATTTACTGTAAAATTTGGAAAATCCGTACTAAACGGCCCATAATATCTTGCGCATCAAGCTAGGGGTAAAGTGACATATAATCTTGTAAATGAGAATATTGAAATCATTATGAGATATCACTAATTCAAACACATTGTACGCATAAAGTGATCGAGAGATTTAAAACTTATGACATCAACTAAACAAATAAAAGATTAAAAATTAAGGGAGAACTGGCTAAAGAGCCTTGTCAACTCGCTCAATAGCCAAATTTAAAAAAATTAAGTTTAAATGCCTAATTTGTAAAAAAATAAAATAAAATAAAATACCCTTGTCAAGATTTAAGAAATAATAAAATAATTAAAAAAGTAAAAG
This sequence comes from Fraxinus nigra, assembly GCA_903798295.1. Lineage (NCBI taxonomy): Eukaryota > Viridiplantae > Streptophyta > Magnoliopsida > Lamiales > Oleaceae > Fraxinus > Fraxinus nigra. The sequence goes on along the minus strand of CAIGRH010131396.1, from coordinate 1,539 downwards.
ATATGAATACTCTTTAAATTGTAAAAATAATATATAACAATAAATTTGATTCAAATTTAAAACAGACCAATGACTTTCATTTCATTGATATTTCATCTCCTCAATCACTAAATCCTTATAATTTCTATTTTATTTGTTCATATTTGTCTTCAAAACTCAATAAAAGCATATCGTAAATAGTTATTAGAAGCCAACATTCAACATTTTGTATTGGTAAGAATATTTTTTCTTTAGTGTAATGTTAGTTTAGATTTCGTTTATAATTGTTAAATGTTATGTAGACTTATTTTAGCACATTTAGATAAATGAGTATAAAGATTAGTGAATTTTTGCACTTACTAAAAGAAATTTGCATTTTGTACGATGTAAGGGAAAACAAACAGTATGTTAATCCATTGCATGTCTTAGTTGGTCGTTTAACCGAGCATTTGGTAAACCAATCTACTATTAACAGGCGTTACCAAACGGTTGTTAAGAGGTGGTCAATTAACTTACAATATGGTTTCACACTTAGTTTTTTTTTTTTTTTACAATTATTGAAATGCTGAAATGAATTCTATATTTCTCGTTGCTGGTTACTTTTGGTAAGTTTGTAAGGAATGACCAAGATCGAAGGACTTGAAAATGTTTCGGGAGTAACGAAGACGGTGTTGCCACACTTCGTCTATCTGCGAATATAACGTATAGGGTGTGTATCATGATGTACAAAACCTCTTTATTATCGAGTCCTCAACATATGAGATGGAATTCATATTTATTTTTCTAGAGATGGGTCACATGGGACATTTTCCACCAATACCCAAAAATCTAAGCTAGCAAATTGGAGATCCCACATAAGTTTTTATCGAAAATAGATATAATGACTATGCGATTTCTGTAAGGATTAAGCCCTTGCAAAACTAAAGAGAGTTCGTGGCTAAAATAATGAACAGAAAGTGGGACCAAATTTGATACGAGAAATGACGTGTGACATATATTGAATGGCTTACACTAGCGTGTGTTAAAATTTTGGTTTAGTTGACAAATTAAAATCTCATGAGTATTAGAGCAGTATTTAGCCTTCATAAGTCACCAAAAAAGAATCTTGATTCCTGAATTTGCAGTTAAAAGCTTTGTTAACATCACTTAATTTGTAGGTTTAATTCTACCTTCCTCAAAGGATAGCAGATCTTCTCCCGGAAGTCCTATGAACTTGTTTAGAATCACCCCAAGTATTTGCATCAAATAATCTTGAAATTCTTTTCAAAACACATTTCGGATCAGGGGCGGAGCCAGCCCTTCAACGTAGGGGGTCCCAGAGTTGAAGGGATGAGGGTCCCAAAAAAAAATTTCGACACTTTATTTGTTAAAATGAGAGAAGTTAGTACTTTGTGATGGAGAAAGGAAATAAATGAACATAAATTAATGTATCAAGACTTGACAAAAAATAAAAATAAAAAAATCAAGAAACGTATAAAAGAAAGTACCAAACTTTAATTTAGTAAAATCATACCTTATTACAAGCGTTCCTTTCGAGTTCCATACTTTGATAATGTTATA
>CAIGRH010131348.1:0-10125 GCA_903798295.1 Fraxinus nigra | reverse complement strand
ACCTTCGAAATAACATTGCACGGGCAATAGACTAGTATTATATATATGATAACAAATGAGAATATTCATAACATTCATTACAAATTTTGAGAAAAAATTGATTAAATACAAGAAAAGAGATAGAACCCCTTTTGATTGATTTTTGAAGATGATAAAAACTCTGTTCTTGATTTTCCCCGAAGTCCAATTTTTTGGTTGAATCCTCTTATGCTCTAAATTGTATCCCTAAAATTACATGAAAATATCACAAGAATAAGAGAAAAAAAGAGAAAAGGAAGGAGAAAATGGAAAATAAGAGAAAAGAGGAACCAGAAGACAAAGTGCTGCTGCCCATTTTTAAGTTTAAAAACCTAGAGAAATTGCAGCCAAGTTCCCAGAGTTTCGAAAAGTGAACAAAATGGACCCTGGATCTTTTTTTTCTTAAATAAATCCGNAAACTCTGTTCTTGATTTTCCCCGAAGTCCAATTTTTTGGTTGAATCCTCTTATGCTCTAAATTGTATCCCTAAAATTACATGAAAATATCACAAGAATAAGAGAAAAAAAGAGAAAAGGAAGGAGAAAATGGAAAATAAGAGAAAAGAGGAACCAGAAGACAAAGTGCTGCTGCCCATTTTTAAGTTTAAAAACCTAGAGAAATTGCAGCCAAGTTCCCAGAGTTTCGAAAAGTGAACAAAATGGACCCTGGATCTTTTTTTTCTTAAATAAATCCGACTCCTAGGCACCAACTTTCTGCCACCAAGTCAATTGTTTGATGGTTCATTTTACAACTAAGTCCTCCAGATAATTGCATGATAGGTCCCTTGACTTTGATCTTGTACAATTTGATTCCTCGAATTTTAACTTTCACTTCAATCACGCCATCCATAAATTGCATTTGAGGTCTTTCAAATTTTGAACTTGTTCACTTTGGTCCCTAAATTCATATTTTTATTTGCTTTTGGTCCATTTTCACTTCTTTTTGTCTGGGTCTCTTTCATTTTGGGGTTTTGACCTACAAAAGATAATTACACAATTGTGAATAGAAATTCCCTCAATTTAATTATTAATTAGCTTGTTCAAATATTTGATAAGTATGCAAAAACACACTTATCAAAAGGTATGGATCATGTACTTTTAGTAAAATAGATCTAAACAGTAGCTATCACCAAATTAGAATGAAAGAAGGAGATGAGATGAAAACCGCTTTCAAGACTAAATATGGGTTATATGAGTGGATAGTTATATCATTTGGACTTACTAACACACCAAGTACTTTCATGAGATTCATAAATCATGTTTTGCGTGCATTCATAGATAAATTCATATTATTTTATTTTGATAACATCCTAGTATATAGCGAGAGTTTAGATTAGCATATTGAGCATTTAAGATGTGTGCTTGTTGTTTTGAACACATAGTAATTTTATGCTAATTTTAAGAAGTTTACATTTTGCATGAAAATAGTATTTTTTTCTTCGTTATATTGTTAGTAAAATATGTATTGAAGTAGATGAAGAAAAAGTAAAAGCTATCACGAGTGACAAGACTTCAAAGTATAATTGAGGTAAAAAGCTTCCATGGTTTACCTAGTTTTTATAGGCTTTTTGTTAAAGATTTTAGTATGCTTACCACACCATTCACTCTGATTGTGAAAAGAAATATTGGATTTTACTGGGGACATTGAACAAAAAAATGTATTTAATATTTTTAAAGATATGTTGTATTTTACACCTATTTTAGTATTACCTAACTTTAAAAGAACATTTCAAATTGAATGTGATGCATCATGAATAAAAACTGAGCCACTTTAGTACAGGATAGGCGACCAATAGTATATTTCAGTGAAAAGCTAAGTAAAGTATCTTAGAATTATCTTACTTATGACAAAGAGCTTTATACTTTTGTTCCAAGTTTTGGAAATATGTCAACACTACATGTGGCTAAAGGAGTCTGTAATCCACACTGACCATGAATCATTGAAACATTTAAAGAGCCAAGGTAAGTTAAACAAGAGGCATGTGAGGTTGATGGAGTTTATTGAAACTTTTCCTTATGTCATTCAGCATAAATAAGATAAGAAAAATGTAGTTGTTGATGCATTATCAAAGAGGTATGTACTTCTTATATATATAATGTTATAAGGTTGCAATTAAAAAATTATAAGAATGATGGATATTTGTTCGAGGAAAAAAGGTTGAGTGTCTAATTGTTCCATATGTGAAGCACATAGTTGGGGTTTAATGTGAATTTTGATATTAAGAAAACCTTAGAAATATTGTATGAGCATTTTTATTGGTTTAGGATGAAAAGAGATATTGATCGCATTTGTATAGATGAATTAACTATAAAAATGCTAAATATAAGGTTTTACCATAGGGTTTGTATATACCTTTACTAATTCATAGTGAGCTATGGGTTGGTGTGTCTATAGACTTTGTGTTAGGGCTACATATGACTAAAAGGAGTAGAGATTCCATATTCGTGATAGTTGATATGTTAGTGAGATGGTACATTTCATTTTATGTCATTAATGATGCACGAACATAGCTGATTTGTTCTTAGAGAGATAGTACGACTCCATGGAATCCCTAAGAGTATTGTGTCTGATAGGGATATTAAGTTCCTTAGTAACTTTTTGAGGTTTTGTGGGGTAAGTAAGGAACTATACATTTATTTTCTACTACTTGTCACCCACAAATAGATGTAGTTAAGAGAATATTAATTTAATTTTTGTGTAATATAATCAATAAGAATTTGAAAAGTTGGGAAAATTGTTTACCGTTTATAGAATTTGAAAAGTTGGGAGAATTGCAGTCTACTATTTCTTATTCTCATTTTGAAATAGTGTAGGTTAATCCACTAACTCCGTTGGGTTTAATTCATTTACATGTTGATAAAAGAGACAATTTAGGTGAGAAGAGGAAGGCAGAATTGGTATGGTCAATCCATGAGAAGGTTCGACTTCAAATTGAGAAGAAAAATGCACATTATGAGACTCATTCTAATAAATAAAGAAGTCATGTAATATTTGAACGAGAAAATTTGGTTTAGGTGCACATGCAAAAAGAATGTTTTTGGGCTTAAAGAAGGTCCAAATTACATCCTAGAGGAAATGGACCATTCCAAATACTTTAAAAAAACTAATGACAATGCCTACAAATTATACCTTTCAGGTGAGTATAATGTGTCACTACCTTCAATGTTGTTGATCTTTCTCTCTTTGATGTAGGTGAAAATTCAAGGTCGAATCGGTTTAAAGAGGGAGAGAATCATGGAGGCAAGCTAGCAATGATCATTTGCATGTTCTAGATGGACTTATTACAAAATCAAGAGCTAAGAAAATCAAAGAAGCCATGTAAGGACTTATCTAAACAACATGTGTTGAGAGTTTGATTGAAACAAACAAAACACAAAGTTTCAAGACGAGCATGAAGGAAGAACCAACAATAGTACATTTGATTCAAGCTAAGGAAGGGGAGTTGATTCAAAAAGTCTTGCGATACCATTTGATTCAAGCTAAGAAAGAGGGAGTTGATTAGAAAAGCCATGCTATCACAAGGCTTTAATTTTCTTGCTCTAACGATCTTAAACAAATTTAGAACTCGAGAACAAATTCATTGTGCCATACAGCAAATATAACCATGCAATCGCATGGTTATCCAGTTGGGTTTGGAATTTTGTTTTTCTTTTTGATTTCGACTCTCTTTATTTGTTTAAGCCTCTCTCTCTCTCTCTCTCTATATATATATATATATATATATTATTCACTTTCATATCTTGTTCTTAATTGAACTATCCCGAACTTATCAGAGATTTCCAATCTTTGTTGCGTTCATCCCTTTGAGCTTTGGTTCTTGATTCAATAAATCATTTGGTCAAGGTTAAAATTCTGATTTTAGCTTTCTTGGGGTTCTATCGAATTTTGTGTCAGTTCCAGAGTACATCTTGCAACGGGGTTCACGTCATCTAGAGCTTATGAAAAGTTCAATCTCATGTTGATATCATAATATATGTTACCATATACATTTCCTATACAATCTTTCAAGGTAGACAAAGTGTAGAGGACTCATTCTTGTGAAACTCATTAGGGAATCAATTTAAATAAGATTTACAGTTTGATAAAAACAATGTTTCAACCTACTTTACACCTAGAAGGGGTGAATAGGTGTTCTATGTGAAAATTAATTTTATGAATAATAATCTACAATAAGTCATAAATTACTTGTCTAAAAATAAATTTTCTAGCACAACAATCAATGAACCAAGAAAGTAAATGTGCTAAAAAGTTAAATAACACCAAAAATTGTTAAGGAAAAGCACTTGAACTCTTAGCAAAAACCTATAGTCACCTCATGCCACCAAATGATCCACTATAAAAAGATTGAACTTACAAATCTGGTCTAGATATAACTAAACTTTAGTGGACTATGACACCCAATCTGTAATTACCCGAAGAACTCCTCGGTTGTGCACTCTAGCACCTGCTCCAGAGCTTTTGATACTCTTTTTCCAAGTGGATCTCCAAAATGCACTCGTTCTTTCTTAATTGAAACTTCGATCATCTTTTATATCCATCAGAACTCTAAAGCTATATGGTGGATGATTTTGTGGTGTTTTAATTTTAGAATGTGAAAGCGATGTTTGATAACAATTTGTTTTTCTTTTCTAAAATCTTTTCTTTTTTCTTTTCTCTCAATACTGAATGTAGGAGATTATTTTCTAGTGTAGATTAACTATATCTCATAGTTTTAGGTGGTTTAGGAGTGTTTAGAAGTTGAAATAGGGAAAATAGAGTTTTCTCACATAGATGGAAGTTCGAGTGTCCTCTTAATGTTCATCGAGTACACAAGTTCTAGAAAATGTGCTCGAAAACCTTTTAGATGTACATTGAACACACGAGTTATTCCACTTTCATGATTTTTGATGGTGTACTCAACCAACTATTAACATCCGTCAATATAATCCTAATTACAACTCAATTTAATAGTTTTTGGACACGAAACTTTTCAAGATTCAATTAGACCTAACAAACTTCAATTTTAGTGTTCCGCAACAAAATCATTTATAAATACTACAAAAGAAGAAAATTTTAATCCCCACCACATTTGAATTTGACTCACCAAATAACTCTCACAACCATACTCCATTTCAAATAATTTGTCATACCTATTTCTTGAAATACAACAACTCAAATAATACCATGTGAAACACAAGCGAAAACTAAAATATGAATGTAAGTATAGTCATGTAATAACTCGAAACACATATAATATAGAATACCAACATGCTAATACTAGGAAAACGAGTTTAGCTCTTCATTTTACTACTTCCCGTTTTTGTTACAAATAATCAAAGGGGCACCCAAGAATCCTCATTTTTAAAAATTATTACAATGTTCAAGCATGAATCAATAACTTCTCAAGTGAGCATCACAAGAAATAATTTTTTTATGAATGCGCTAAAAGGTAAATAACACCATGAATTATTTACGAAGGATAAATTCTTGAAAGAAATCTTCAAGAGAAAAAACCTCCGAGCAACCAGTGTCACCTAATGATCCACTATGAAAATATTGAACTTACATATTTGGTCCAGACACAACTAAACTTTAATAGACTCTGACCCCAGTTCATAATTTACCCGAAGAACTCCTCGTTTGTGTGTTCTTCAGAATCATTGAACTTCCTTTCTCATGCGGATCTCAAGAACAAACTCGTTCTTCCTTAACCGGAGCTCTGTTACTCTCTCATATCCATCGAAACTCCAAACTATATGGTAGAGGATTTTGTGGTGTTTTTGTTTTAGAAATTGGAAGAGAATGTTTGATAACAAATTATTTCTTCTTTTTTAAGTCTTTCTCTTTTTTTTTTCTCAACACACAATGAAGGAAAAGAGTTCCTGGTGTATATAAACTTTATTTTGCAATTTTTAGGTGGTTTAAGAGTGTTTAGAAGTTGAAATAAAAAAATAGGGCTCTTCCTACCTAGAAGGGTGCTCAAGCACCTTCTTGACGTTCATTGAGCGCAAGGTTTGAAAAATATGCTCGAGTGCCTTTTAGACGTTTATCGAGCACACAAAGTCTAAAAAATATGCTGGAGCACATTCGAACATTTATCAAGCACACATGAATTATTCCACTTACATGATTTTAGATGACGTACTCAACCAACTATTAAAATTCATCAACACAACCCCAATTACAACTCGATTTAGATTTTTGGACATGAAACTTGTCAAGACTTACTTAAACCTAACACGATTAAATGGTTGCGAGAAATAAATATACTTGTAACCTCTTGCTCGTTATTGTCATTTGAAAAACTTGTATATTTGAATTTGAATTATCTTTATGTACAAAATAGACTTAAGGTCTAGTGTAAGTAGTAAGATTGAAATCTTTCAAATTCCACAAAAAAAAAAAAGACTTTAAGCACCTATTGGCCTCAACTTTTGTACCTCCTACGTGGCCAACAGATTTCATGGCCTCCCACATCAATGTAAGAAGGTTCATGCACACTAGGATAAATCGTTAGCCACATGTGCCTTCTTCGGCGGTGGTGAAGTTGGCTGCACGTACTCCGACAATTAAGTTAGTTGATAGTATATGTGCTTTTAGTGTGGGAGATGCTTTAGATGCAAGTCTCCTTTCTGTAAAAAAGGGGTTCAGGTTTGGAGTATATATGGAAGAGCAAAGTTATAGTTCAAAGGTCTAAACTTGCATTACCCTTTGAATGACATATTGTGAGAGTTTATATAGTAGAAGATGGTGGATAATAATCGTTTGATGAGAATATACGTGTCTTCATTCATAGGGGTGAGGCTTTTTGTCATGAGTATCAATCAATATGACCATTAAATGCTAATACCATTTTGTCACCAAAAATCTGGCAAGATACTTAAACTTGACCTAATTGGCTAAATGGGGGCGACGGTAGAAGTGAATGTACTAATCCATAACGATCAAAGTCGAATTGTGAACGTATTAGTAAAACAAATTCAATAAAACAATCGCTGCCGTAGAGAAGCGGCGTAAGGGGGGCCTAAAGCAAGAGGTGAAGTAATATTCTTTTATACTCTTCATTGAATTAAGGTTATATTTATTTTAGAAAGAAATATATTTAAACCCTCATCAATATTCTCTCACATATTAACCAATAAAACATGCAAGTATTCGTAAATTAATAAAAGAATCAGAGAAAATAGAAACACGCCTAAAACTGAAATACGACCAATACAAAATTGCAATTGAGCTTTTCCTAATCTCTTGAAGGCGTGATCTAATTAGACAGGATTAAGACATATGTACAGAAGTTTACTTTACAGACATTTTATCTACACTCACAGAGAATCCATGGTAATAAAAAATTGCCCAAAAATTCCCATCCACCCACCCAATCCCCCTATTGTGAGGTATCGGTGTGAACCCCCACCCTGTACCCCAAGCAAGGTTCAATTAGACAACAAAAGTTCAACTTTACCGAATATTTAGACTTAGCGTGTGAAATTACACAATTAAAAGCAACAATTCATTTTTTTAATTATTTCTTCATGGTTATCAATCACTTTAATTTATCCGATGTTAAATTACCACAATTTGTAAATTGAAAACAATAAAGAACACCAAATTGACCACAATGACCTTAATTCTTGCAGTCTCCCTTGATCTTATTGGATGTATATTTGTTCAAAACAAATTCTGACCCCTAATTTATATTTTAGCCCTCCTAAATTGTGTGCTCTTGACGCCAAATCCCGACTCGTGGTATCTCACCTTAGTCCTTCTGATTTTGTGCTTCTACAACAACTCATGATCCCTAGTATCGATTATTTCCTGTGGATTAGGTGGTTTAGTGTTTGATAAAAAGATCTTATATGTTTTGATATGTGGTTTAATGTGAAGCAATATAACTTGATCAACAAATCAAATTTTGGATGAATTTATGACTCAAATAATATGGTATTTGAACCTTTGAATCAATGAATGTATTTTAGATTTTCAAAGAAATCATCTCTATGGAAAAATATGATTCAACACATATTGGGGACGCTCATAGGATATGATATATATAGCGCCAATCTAGTGCTAGGCGGCACGATAGTGATTCTACTTCTACCGCTCGAGTATCGGCTAGGTGACAAACTAGCGAAAATGTGTCCTACTCGATTTCGACTTCTTCAAGTCCTAATCTTGATCTTCTTCTTGAATTTCTTTGACTTATGTCTTCTGATGTGAATCTAAGTAGCAATTGTGGCTCCAACACAAAAGATTAAGGGCCCGTTCTGTAAGGATTAAAATCAGAATAAAATTGAAAAATTAGCCGTTGTTATTAACTTTTATTAGACGAGTGAGACCCAATAACGGTCATGTTTTCAATTTTAATTGAATTTTAATCCCTACCGAACGGGGCCTAAATCACAACCTAAGAAAGCTAAAATCCTGATTTGAAACTTGACCCAATAATTTATTGAATCAAGAAACCAAATTTATGGAAGAACTTGACCCCTTAATTACAAAAACTATGAACCTTGCTATGAATTTGATGTCGCTCGAGCGCCAATCAGCACTGGTAGATGACATTGATTCTGCTTCTAGTGCTCATGCGCTGGCTGAGCGACGGCTAGCGAAAATGTGCCTACTCGATTTCAACTTCTTCAAATTTGAATATTAATCTTCTTCTTGAATTTCTTTGACTTCTTTTTGGACTTTCTAAATCCATACTGATTTTATCATAATTTGGACCTTTCTAATCTTAATTTGACTTTGATTACAATATAATTAAATCCTAATAAAAATCTAATAAATTATGATTTTTGTCTAGAAAATTGTCAATTACAAATTAGACTTTTCACTATTTCACATTAATTCTTGTATCGAAATATATTTCATCTATTTAACGAAACACAAAAATAAATGTCGAAAATTAATGAAAATCGTGTTAACTTCAAAAAGTGCGTGACCCATAAAGCATGTGGGGATGTGATTGTGACAATATTCGTACAAGTTTGAAGGCTAAGAGGAGCAAACATTGAAGTATCCAAAGTGTATCTATCTACTTGGGTAGTGACTAGGTGTGTTCACCACAGTTATTTTCTTAATTAATAAATTATTCTGTCCACAGTTTATGAACATTAATAAATGTTCCTATCATGAACTCAATTTCACACGATTATAAATCCAATGCGCACACAAGCAACAACGATATCTAACTTATTTTGTTGTTATGGATATTTCATGTGAATTAAGTATAAAATTAAGATAAAACCACGAAGCCTCTGTCTATCTAATCATGGTTTCTTTTCTTTGCTATTCGTGCAGTGCATCAAATAACTTCAATCTCTAGTTCACAATATTCAAACTCCGTAGGATAAAAGTATCGCTTTAGATTTTTTGAAAATTCACAAGAGGTGGAGTTTGAAAATATAACAAATTAAATAAAAGAAGAATGAACACAAGAAATTTAGAAGATAGAGATCAAATAAAATCACGAAAGGAAAGAATAACTAGAGTCTTGAACACATAGAAAATATTGTTCTAAATTGATATTTGTCCCTTTCGTCATTGAGATTGCTTACAAGATGCATCGACAAATAACTCCAAGAATTAATCAAGCCTTAAAGGCTAGATATCACCAAGGAATGATGAAGAACCTTTAAGAACTAATAATACTTTGAAAATGTTCTCAATGTTCTGTTAATTTGAGTTTGGTAATTGATTAGAAATAGTTTGTTATTTTTTCTATTAAAAACCATCCTTATATATAGATCAAAGGGACATGCTATATATACATAATTTTTGGTACATAAGGGTGTCCACACCCTCACATAGAGTGAGATGTACACCAAGAATTATTCTAAATCAAAACACGCCAAGTATCTATTAGATAAAAAAAGTTGATGAAAAGACACCACTTTTCATTAACTCAAAATAGAAAAAGAAAAAAGAAAAAATCCGAACATGAAATAAGGGTAACAGCTAGCTTTAGAGTACTTCAAGAAGTAGTTTTGTCCTCTTGCTTATTATTGTTGTTTCTGGAGTATATCCTTCAAACAATCCGACAGAATTACCTGAATAAATCTGCACAGTGGAACAGTATGATCAACAGAATCAAGAATGAATTCGAGCCCACAGCCTTCACGATGTTTC
>CAIGRH010131334.1:0-10973 GCA_903798295.1 Fraxinus nigra | reverse complement strand
ATCCTATGTTTGGCTCATGTTTATAAATTATTTTATAAGCACTCAAATTAACATATAAACACTTCACAAACATGCTCTTACGGCCCAAGATGCCAACTTTGAGTTAGTTGATTACTGAGTACCGCTCATAGTGATGCCCATTACTTTCTTTATCGAATATTCATTCTTTTGAATACCATTTGTGGAAGGGTCGGTCCAAAAGTCTTGTGCTAGTCTCCTAGGTACTTACCATATTATTAAATGCTTTAGATTTATTCATTGAGAGGAACATTGAAAATTAGGTGGATGGTCAATCTCTTTGAATAGAGGTTTTTTACGAATTATAATCTCGACTTGAAAATAATAATCGACGTACTTACTTTTTAACGAAAATTAGATCGGTTCAATAGATCGTGTTTGCTTACTTAACACTATAACACGTTCGAAAAATATTCGTGATGATTTTCCCAATTTTTAATTACATTTTGGTAGATTATAGTTGGAAGTTAATTTGCTTAGAAGTCATGACTCACTATCTTCCAAAAAGTGACACTAGATTGATGTTGGCATCCTTTTATAAAATATATATAGATACTTCTCCATTGTACTACAATATTATTGCTTGGAATCTAAGTTTGCCCTATTAATTTAAAGAATTCTATAATAAGATCTCAAGATTTTCGGTTTTTTAGTTGGATTTATCTATTTGTACAAAATGTTTTACAAAATAGACACGCGACGGCCCAGGAGGCCATTGGGGGGCCGCCACGGCCATCACGTGTATATTATGTAAAACATTTGGTATACGTTGCATCTTCCTTTTTAGTTAGCCCATGTTTTCTCCGAGTACAAAATTATATTAAAAATCAAAGTCGAAATCAACAATTATTTTTAATCACATATTTTATGGGCCCACAACTTTTCAACTACATCTTGTATCAACTTTTTATTAAAATTTACTAAAATTTTGATTTTTATCTGAAGCAAAAATAAGGGCTAATTTCTTATTAATATTTAAAGATATACTTTTGTTTGGAATTATATATTAATGAATTAATTATACTTGCTTGAACTGTACGGCAGATAATTGGACTGGGGTCACTGGTGGTGATGCCATTGATCGGAAATCTTTCCGATACATATGGGAGAAAAGTGATGCTTACCGTCCCTATGACTTTTGGGATACTTCCTTTAGGTATTATTTCTTCCTTACTTCTCACTTATAATGTTAGCAAAAGATGTTTATAGAATAAGTTTTATCATAAATAAGTTATTTAGCTAAAATAAGTTATTATGCTTACTTTTTATGGGTAAAAAATAATTTGTGCAATGGATCTGTTGTAACATAGGAGTGACTTAATATATCGTCTCGATATCTTCAATCTTTAAAAAATAACACCCCTTTTGGAGCACATTTTCATTTCATTTGAAGAAAAAATATGATCATTAGCTATCAAATTTGGGTCCCACCTCTGAGATAAATGTCAAAATAAGTGGTTGTCTTTTCATTTCCAACGGCTATATTTTTCATTTTTTTGTATTAAAAATATGCCCCATACAGGGGCTAAGTTATTTTGAACATTTTATTGTAGCTATGCAACCAGTTCTTATCCTCACGTGCTTTTGAATGTCTAATTTTACGAATTTATGTTCAGTTTCTCGACTTGAGCTTGGTACCCAATACCCTAAACTAAGGCGTATTTTTCACAAGAGTTATCATGTAATTCGACAAAAAATTAAGATAGTTTTCTGCTCTCGACTGATTGTGCTATTGTAATTAAAGTTTGGGAAAGCCAAAATAATCTCTTTTAAAAGATAGTGACCAACTACAGTTACAATAGATTGGGGACTAATGGTGTAATTTATCCACAAAAGTAAATAAAAAACTACAAAAAGAAAATAGCAGGAGAGAGACTCAATTTTTTGACTAGGCACCTCTCTCTCTCTCTCTCTCTCTCTCTCTCTTTGAGAAAGGAAAGGAATCTTCCATGGCCACATGGGTAAAGGGAAAAAGAAATAATAGCTCCGTGGAAAGGAAAAGTATAACAAAATAAAGAAAAGAAAAAAGAAAAAAAAATGAAAATGAAAAATAGATTTTCGGTCATCCATGGATCGTGTTTCATCTGGTAGCCCAGATTTATATAGGATCTTTAGACGCCTTTAGTTGGATGCTAGGCTCGGCCCATGGGCCTTATCTTGTAAGGCCGAGCGGCCCAATGAGCTGCAGTAGTTTTTTCATTAAATAATTGAGCCCTTGTTTAAAACCCATTTTGAGAGAAATAGAAATTTTGGAATAGTGATTGATGTGAGAATGTGTGGTGGAAAAGTGATGAAAAGTTTTTGATTTGTGTGTAATATTATTTTATTTGGAGAATGTGTGGTTGAAATGAAGAATGAGAATGAGATGTGGAAAAGTGATGAAAAGTTTTTAATTTGTGTGTAATATTATTTTATTTGGAGAATGTGTGGTTGAAATGAAGAATGAGAAAGAGAAAGAGAAATTAATGGGTGTCAAACAGGGGCTGAATTTAGATTAAATTTATTTTTAAAAGGAAATACAATGGGTCCGCCCGTGAAGCAAGTGCCTGCGTCATCCCAAGCAAGGTTCGACTAGGCAAGATAAAAATCTAGCTTGACTCGATCCTAAGCTCATTTTAATGCAAGCTTGAACCGTTTATTAGTTGACTCGCTTTTGAATCATTAAATGATTAGTAAACAAATGGAGAAGAGAATTTATTGTATACTTGAGCTTATTAATCTAAAGTATCATAGCTTAGACTAAGTTCGGTATAGGTATTTTTTTTAAAAGCGGATTAAACTTCATTTTTATTCACTTTTGACCACATATTACATAATATGCACCAACTTATATGCCCTGTTTGGTGGGGAAATTAAGATAATAATTTAAGCTAAAATCAATACTTAATTTTAATTTCGTATTTCATTTGATTGACAATATTTCATCAACTTTTATTAATATCCATTGAAAACCTGATTTTAATACCAGAAAAGCTTAATCTCAAAAGCTCTATCAGGCATAGTTGAAAGGGTTAAACTGGTAGTACAAGGCCAATGTACAACCAGCATGATCCTAGCCGGAATAATTTTATTTACCTATAATGAAATAATTGCCCTGATTATTTTGATTCACTTATTTGACTTATATAATTTGTGATTACAGTGATATTGGCCTGCAGCAGGACAAAGTATTTCTTCTACACTTATTATGTACTCAAAACTGTCATTGCCATGGTTACTGAAGGAAGTGTTCAGTTTCTTGCTCTTGCATATGTGGTATGTTCTTTTCGCTTCCTCAAATAAATTCTATCAATGATTTATACCTAAGAAAAACCTATTAATTTAAAAATATTTTCTGTTTGATTACAGGCTGACAATGTTCCAGAAAGCAGAAGGGTTTCAGCATTTGGAATAATGTCTGGCATTGCATCTGCTTCTTTCGTCTTTGGGAATTTCTCTACCCGTTTCCTCTCCACTTCTGCTACTTTTCAAGTAAGTATAAACTGCCATAAAGATGGGCTTATTTTTGCTTTTTGTATGTGCCAAATTATAGGCCACGAGAGTGTAGTTAGATTTGTTAATTTTCTAATACGTCCCTCTTTAATGTCTCTTGCTATTATCAAATGTGAACTACGTAGGGGCATATTAGAAAAATGTAAGTAAAATTTACAGTGGAATGTGATGGAGAGAGTACTATTCCGAACTGAGATTCCATCTCAAAAGACTAGTCCAAGGATTGGGATTTATCCCTTAACATCATACCCCAAGAAGATGGTGTCTGGTTTAAGAACACCAATCTTGAAGTCCGATAGCTCTTTTGAGCTTCTAGACCGATTAAATGGCTCGTTGAGCATTATGGGCTATGATAGTTTCCATATTAAAAGGTGTAGGAGTAAATCGAATTCTTATTTATTCATAACTTTCATCTTCAAGAATTCAAGCTGACATTGGATTATTCCTCAAACTATATAAATTTATAGGTACACACTATCCTATTGTATTTAAAAACATGATACTGATATCATTTTTTAAATAAGGGTGTTCTAGAAATTTTGCCTTATTATTTAACAATTATGACAAATCTCAGTGATATTTTATAAATACTGCTGTTAAAGTCTGTTAACCGCCAATGATCTTTACAAGCAACTTTGGATGTGCTTGTAATTGTAAAAATGGAACTGGGTATTTCCCGGGATACTCCGATGCCTATGTCGGTGAAATGACTATATAATTTGTATAGAGAGAGATAATTGATCAGATAAATTAGGAATATGCATTTGGTATGTAAATTAGATGTAGTTGAAAAGTTGGTAGGAGGCCATTTATAGTCACTTGAGGTCTGTATGATAGAGTTGTGTTTGGACTGAACAGAAGAAGTTCTATTAGAACATGGCGAATTTTTCTCCTTTTATGGGCAGGGATGGGGTTTTATTCCCTCATCTCTAAATTTGACAGTCTATTTTTGTATTTGAAGAGGACGCTAAGAGAATTAATTTGTATTCATAAAAATAAATAAAATCAAGTTATAGGGTCACATAAAGATTCATTTTTTCATGTAACTCTTTATATGTTGGCTGCTATAGGTTGCTGCATCAATGGCAGTGATATCACTGGTGTACGTGAAAGTGTTCCTTCCTGAGTCGATGATGAACAACAGAATTTGTGCAAAGAACACAGAGACTACTTGTCTTTTGGAAAAAGCACCCACAAAAAAGTGGCAGCTATTCAAGAACCTGCCTTCAGTGGATGATACCATTTGCTTGCTAAGGACTAGGTTAGCCAAATTTACTCATGCTAAAGATTGGATCTGTTTCGTAATTGATTCCTTTTGAAGGATTTTCAGGTGTGTCCATGGCTTTTGTCCAAAAAATTGTCCAATACCTAAATACCCTTATGGACTGGCACAAGGGGTGTTGACACTGGTGGTTTATACCTAAAATCCTTGATGGGTTGGCGGGGGTGTTGACAGGGGGTGGAGGGTGGTTCATTTTTCCTAATCAAAGAAATAATTGAAAATTGAAACTACAATTACAAAAATGAGTTATACCCTCATTAAGGACAGGTAACATTCAATTCATCATTTTGTTCGTTCAATTTGGATTGTGTCATAAATATATACTATGGTGAGGGATATTGGTGGAAGACAATTTTTAAATGTAAAAATTGGGAAAAAGTTTTGAACTTGAACAAGAGGAAGAAATTTGATTGTCATTGAGAGACGATTCATTATATTTATTTTGATATTTTTTATCTTGTTCATTATTATTGTGCAGCTCCACATTTTCAAAAGCAGCTGCTGTTGCATTCTTCATCACTGTTGCAGATGTTGGCGTTGGTGCTTCTTTAAATGTATGTTTCTTTCATTCTTTTCCATGAATTTCAAAGTTGTTTAATGCTTGAGACTAGACAAAATGCAAACAACTGTACGTTTCCAGCCATATGATATTGGAATAGTTCGAAGCTTAGAAATAATTTGACCAGTTTAAAGATGAAATATGTCATATGTCTCCACTCTGAGCACTTACTGAAATTTTGTCAATGGTTGTTTTATTTTGAAGTCTGAATTGCCTGATTTTTATGTGGTGCACTTCCAGAAAGGTTTATGTTTAGGTCAGGATAGTATTCTTTTTTGGAAATTAGAAATGGATTTATAATGGCCTGTTTTTCGTTTAACCACTACACAGTACTACTTGAAGGCTCAATTTCACTTCAACAAAGATGAATTCGCTGATCTGATGATAATTGCTGGGATTGCTGGGTCAATTTCACAGGTAATTAGCCTTCCCTTGCAGTAGTATGAGATGTTATGTATGTATATTCGAGTTCTTATACATATTTGGCTTTTGTGTTTGGTTTTGAACTCTTGCAGCTGATTCTCATGCCCATATTAACTCCTCTATTGGGAGAAGAGAAGATGCTTTCAATTGGGCTCTTTTTTAGTTGTGCTAATGTAAGTACATTACTATTTCCTAATAAAGGTTACACCTTGTATGTTGGATTTTGTTGAACCTAATTTTATTATATACTTTTCCCCTTGAACGTGGATCGACTTAATATTCCTATTATATATAAAAGGGTGGTTTTCGTGTAGCCAAGGCTGAGAGGTTTGTTAAAACATTTGTAATCTCCTTCATTATAGTGAAAAATATTAAGCAGCAAGTGAATGTAGCTATCATATCGAGGGTAAACTGCTATAAATTTATGTGTTATGTTTCTGGTTTTTTTGTTCATTATTGCTCTAGGAGTTGGTTATGAAGATTTAATCCATAAACTTGTAGTATTATTGCATAACTTTTGATGAACTATTCTGATACTTTCAATGCAGATGGTTCTTTACAGCATGGCATGGGCACCCTGGGTATGTTCTTACTCGAACACTCCTTTGAATTCCAATAAATTTTATAATTCACATTATGCCATCGCATCTACACAAATCATGTAAATTTCGAGAGTCGAGACCATCGCTTGCCACCCCCGTTTCGACCACTTCTATTCCTAGCCTCTCTTCTTCTCTAGAGAAGCAAATATCAAATGGAACATTCTGTAATGCTGCTGATTCTAAATCTACAGGTTCCTTATGCTGCTGCCATGATCTCTGTTGTGGCTACTTTCGCAATGCCATGTGTAAGTTCTTTGTTTCTTGTAGCACAGGTCTTGGGCATGGATATAAACATTAATTTTAATCGTGTGTTGCATTTTGCAGTTAAGGAGCATTGCTTCCAAACAAATTGGACCTAATGAACAGGTGAATTTGGAAATATTGCTATTATGTTATCTTGATGTGCTATGCTTTATGGCTCTGAGTGTTGCACTGGCAAATGACAAAATTGTCCATAAAATGATCAACGTAGCAGAAATGAGGTTGCTAAGATGCGTGTGGTCATATTAAAATAGATAATATAAGAATTGAAAAATATATGCAAATAAATACAGGTAGTGTAGATTGACGATAAATTAAGGGAAGAATGACTTAGGTAGCTGGGGACATGTTTTATGTTAACATAAAGTATCACCGCCACACCTGTTATGCAAGTGACGTGATTTCAGTACAACAGTCAGAGGATGGAAGAGTGGATAAAATCAAACATGGCTCGTTGCAGTTTCTGTATATCTTGTTGCTTTAGATTTTCTAGTAGATCTAGCAATGAATTGATTGAAGTGCCGACTCATTGGATGACCCAAATTTATCGAGAATAAGGCTTAATTTGTCATTGTATTATTGAATAAACAGCAATTATTACTTTTGAATTGTGGTTTAAACTTCTTCTTTAGACCTTTCAGAGGGTGCTGATTTTGATATATTTTTTCCTTTCAGGGAAAGGCTCAAGGGTGCATTACAGGCATCTGTTCCTTTGCTAACATTGTGTCTCCACTTGCTTTCAGCCCTTTAACAGGTAAGACGAACCATTATTTTCTGAAATCAATCAAAGCCTCAAACTCATTTTAATCTGGTAATCTGCTTTTTTTTTTATTTTTTTCCCAGCTTTGTTTCTGTCAGATAGTGCACCATTTCATTTTCCAGGATTCAGTATTATGTGCTCTGGCTTTGCTGCGGTAAGTGCTTCTTCCTGCAGATACTCAGCTCTGGATTATTTCTGTTACTTCTTTTATTACATAAATGGCATGTTTAGTACCCCCAATAGTGGACGGTATTGCACACAATAAGAGACAAGATTTAATTTGGTATTCTTCACTAATTTATATATTAGTGTCGAATCCAGCATCACGAACATAAAATATGTGCATGTTTTGATGCATAGAGTTAGATGGTGTTGGACATTACAATAAACAAAATTTTAAGACTATTTTTCTTCTTTAATATCGTCTAGCACTATTGTCTATTCTATCATACCAAACATTCTGGAAGGTAGTTTCATTCTCCAAGAGAACAAATTGCAATGGAGAATCATGGAATAGAAGTCAATTTCTTCCTCGATTTAATAAATGATCAAGTATAGTCCGTGCTCTTGATGCATTTCAACAAAGGGGAAATCTACTTCACATTTCGTCTGGATTAATCTTGACAATGGAATAGTTCAGTTGTTCTTTCGTTCTAGTGGTGAAACTGTATACTTGTTCCACTGTATTTACGCTTGGTTCCTTTATGAGAAAGTCCTTGAGAGGGTTAGTTGATCCATGATAGGATTTCATATGATTTTGGGATTAATGTTTTTTCTAAATTTGATAATCAAATGAAAGAGATAAGATCAATAAATTTCCAGGACAGGGTTTCACCTAAAAAATGTGCTGGTTCCACCCGGCAGGTGAAAAGTGCTGGCCCAGGCTTGGACCTTCTATGATGGGCTGTGTAGATCAGCAATCACATTGTGTTAGTGAGTTCAATAATGGTTGTAGATCAGTTGAGAGTAGACATGACCTAGACGTCGAGGTTTTTATTCCAAGTTGATCCCGATTGCATTGCCAAGATCCAATTAGAACCTTTTGACCGAAGAAAAGAGAAGTACTGCTCATAGACGAGCCTTGAGGAAAAAGAACTTTGTCTTATGAACATTTTAGGCGTACATCGAAAAGTGATTGGCCAATCCCTCACGTATAAAATGATAGAACCTCGTTGAAAACTTATTATGCTGGTCCAGGCAGACCTGTATTTAAAAGGGGAAAAAAGAAAAGAATAGTTCTGCAAAAAATTTAAAGTCCATAAGCCCAAAATAGCTCGGTATGCCTAAAAAAACAGGGGGCTGGTCATCTTGAAACTAGCTGAGCCAAATTCAATTTACACCTCTAGTTGTAAATTATTGGGGAGAAGTGCATGCGGGTTAGGTAAAATTTTGATGCATATATATATGTATTTCAACTAAAAACTTATTCTAATGGAGTTTTGTGTTTATACAGATGGTAGCATTCATTCAAAGCACCATGATAAGAGCAGATCCTACTCCTACAAGTTGCAGCATTGACAATTCCATCTCTGAGGAGCCTTAGCTTTTAATTACAGTTTATGCAACCTATTTTGGCCCCTACAAATCTTTCAATTTTATAACTAGAAAAGTCAATCTTGAAGTCTATGTGGAAGCAAAGACATACAGGATTTGAATTACAAAAAGATGTATTAATGTCTGTATTTAATGTTATAGGTAAACTTTCATTTGGAGTCAACATTTCTGTATAGTAGGAGAGAAAAAAATAGTATGGATGAAAAGGACATGCAGATGCAGCCTATGGTTATATGATGTAGAAAAGTAGTATATGTAATTTGTTAACAAATTTTAAGGAGGAAGAATATAATATCTTCATTCTTTTGTTATTTGGTTAAATAAATACATGTTTTAAGTTGTTAGATGTGACATTAACATGGTATTGGTAGCATGCAAAATACGCTAGTTCAAGTCTTGCTGCATCCATTTATGAAAAATTGTGTACGTATCAGATATTTGATAAATAATGAATTTTGTGTGCCAGTGAGAGCACGTTGAAGACACGAGTTAAGTAAATAAATATGATTCGTTTCTAAAAATTTAAAGTCTTAGATGAAGTTGTTAATTATCTCACTATAAACTGTCGGCGAAACATCATCTCACAAAAGATGACTTGCAACGTAAATATTCATTATTATAGGTTGATCTTATTTTTCAAGTACCAACACACGAGAAGAAGCACTACACGAAATTGAACGCAACAACCTCGTTAGAAATTACCCTTTCCTTACCAGGCTAAGTACTAGAAGATTGGTTGGGAGAACTAACATTCATTTCACGATGAGGATAATTCGAAGTTGATCCTTAGCTAGATAGAATACTGTTTATCATCTTTTATAAGATATAATTATGTTAGATTAGATATTTAGGTATATATATGGTTTACATGCTACATAGTCAGTTACTTTGCAGAAGATGATTTAAACAAACACAATTGGTCATTATATAATAGTTCAAACTTTTAGATAAAGTAGTTAACAGTGTTAACCTTAAAAAGTGCAAGCCAACAAATCCTCAATAACCACCTTTCTTAGTTATCCCTCTAGACCCTTTTTTGACCATTGGAGCTCCAATGAAGATTTTTCTAGCGGTGACCGCCCTGTGTAGCACTCCAAATTTTCATAAATTTTGGAGTGTTACCAAGAAAAACTCACTTTTCTTTACATTAAATGAGGAACGATGGAATAAATATTTTAATAAAAAATAACTAAAATATTCATAAATTTAAATTAAAACATGGAAATTGTATCTTTTCAAAAAAACATAATGGCCTAACTAATTAAATAATATATTTTTGAACAAACTAAACTAATAAATTGAAAATAGGAAAAAAAAAAAAACCTTGATTTATATTTTTCCTTCGATCCCCTTGACAGCCCCGCATCACCGTCCTGCCAAAATCCCAATCGACCTAAATCAACGAGGACGTTTTTTGTAAGAGTAAGATATGTGCAGTTTTCATACACAATTATATAACAACAAAATAAAAACTTCATACCACTCTTCTCTTATGAAGTATATCGGTGACCAAACGATACACCCACCTTAGGTCATCTTAAATTCTTTAAGGATTTCACTTCTTAATAAAGAACCCAAAGGTACACTAGGAATTCATGCATAAATTATTGAGTATAAAAGTACAAGGAAACAAACCACTTATACAAAAGTATCTTACTTCAACAAATCAGACGATTTTTTTTTTTATATAAATAAATTATGAATGAACATTCCCAAAACTTTCCAAATTCGCCAACTATAGACTTAAACAATTGCTTTCTACTGTGTATGTATAAATATTTATTCTATGGTATTCTGCCGTGCAAGAATATATATTCTATGGGGATTACTCTAACTTCCTGCAGTGTGTATTTATAGTGGAAAACATTCACAGATTGAGTTGATATGCAAATAAATTATCACAACTCTGCACCATCACAAATTAGATAAGAATTGGATAAAAATGGGTTTCTATTTGTAGGAATTTACAGTCCCAAAATATACCAAAACAGCAACAGAAATAAAAGAACACGATGATTTTTC
>CAIGRH010131330.1:0-11116 GCA_903798295.1 Fraxinus nigra | reverse complement strand
TAAGTACATATGTTGGTGCAACATAATTGGTGGCTGAGCTTAAACTTGCCAAATAATTAATAGTTTATGGTACAAGTGGTCCCCAGCATTTAATGCATTACTGAAGAAAAGAAGCTAGAATCTTTGATTAGAGGAAAAAGTGGGCGCTAACGTGAGACCTTTACACATGCTCAAATTTGATTAGTAGCTTATATATTATGTCAGTGATTCTTAATCATTATTCACTGTTCCACCTTGAAGGACTACACAAGCTTCTTGAGTAAGCCATTGGCGATCCGAGCTGAACTCACACCCTGAGCTCGCATTGGTGTCTCTCCATTTAATGTGTGGATCCGAACTAAGCGACATCGAAGGTCGGTGTTAACAGTTACCCTCCAGGTCAAGTCTTACATAGGTAAGGAACTGACCTTTTTGAAATATCCTGGCACAACTTCCAATTTTTAGTAATAATTACCCTTCATAAATGTTAGGGACGCGTGTCGCCTTATGAGCTGGCAGGCACCTTCCTTCTTCTAGAAGCATTAATTGACATCCGTTACTTTATTTAATTCACATCCCAATAGATCAGATTTCTCCTTGACATTCCTTTACTTTCAAATTATCTTTTCACTTTTCCTTTTACGGTACTTTAGCATTCCAACTTCCCAGATTTATGCTCGACTAATTTTTGGTCTTTTTGTTCTTTCTGAGTAAGGTCGGTGTCCAGGTATTCTTTTTCCAATTAGAAAGCCTCTCTTTTTACGTGTTTATTTTTCTCCACTTTGCTTATATGAGTTCCGATGAATCTCGTGTGTAGTCATGAGGAAATCAACAGGAAGAAGCTGCACCATCTTCGTCCACCCAATCCTTTAGTCTCTCTTTTGCCAATTCAGACTGCCAGGAAGTGTTTTCCCCCATCCATATCGCTTCCTTTTATCCTCCACCCCCACCTCCTAACCCTATCTCAAACTCACCTAGGAGTATGGAACATAGACGTAAGATAAGAGAGGAGAGGCCACAATAGAAAAGTAGTAGTAGGGACCGAACTGGGGGCAGATTCTTTTAGGTCAGTAATCACCGTAAATTCTTTGGCAGCGATTAGGGCTAAATATAACATCCCCCTTATGTAGAATTAGTAATCCCTTCTTCTTCTGACCGAGCTAACACTCCCCCAACAGGATGTGTTGCCCTTAATACCGTCATTCTTCAGGCTGGTCTGAGACTTCCTTTCCCCAAAGTTATTCGCTCATTTTTCTCTTCTTGGGAAATAGCCCCTACCCAGTTGTGTCCAAATGGATGGAGGACTCTAGTTGCGACCTTAATTTTATGAAAGCAATTAGGTCATCTAGAACCAGACGTATCCCAGTTCAATTCTCTCTTTTCTTTTAAGGAAGATGGGAAAAATACGGGGTGGTAGTACATTAGTGTTAGGCCTAGGACAGGTGGTCCCCTAATATTAAATACCCCTTCGTCGATTAAGGGATGGAAAGAAGAATTTTTTTATGTTTTGGGGGATTGGCAGTTCCATCCTGACGAGGTGGATATGGAGGATATAGTTCCTACCATTTATCATTTTTTTGTAAATAACAGCTTGTCATGCCTTCGTACTTTTACTATTTGACAGAGGTTTGATTTCCTTTGCTTTTATTTTATAGTTTACCGGCCTTGTCACCTGAGTTCAGCTATTCAAAAATGTGCTGACTCTATCCAAGCTCTTTTCGATCGAGAGAGATCTTACAAGTTTGTGATCTCCACCGACAATTTGTTCCAAACGGGGCTGCTTCGAGCTCTACCTCCAAGTCCAGTATCAAGCGGACCTGCTGCTACAGCTCCCGCTCTTCCTCGTAAGTTAGCTCAACATCTTCATTGCTTTTATTCATTTCGATCGGATGTTAATACTTCTTTTCTTTTTTATATTTAGACCGACAACTAACCATGCTAAACTTCGTTCTACTAGAGCAGCTGAAGCTGCTAAGAGGAAATGAGAGGAGGTAGCGGACAAAGAATAGAGCCGACCTAAGGTGACGAAATCAGATCCTGAGGCCGAGCTTCCCCTTCAAAGACGGTGCTCAACGGAACCCCTTGATGTACCATCCCCCACTATTCTTCCAAGCTCACCTATTCCTTCAGCGATCCCCATTATTGCAGCAGCTTCTTCATCTAAATCTCAGGAGAGATGTCCTGACCTTCAAAGACCAGATATTGAGAGCTTAGCAGGGCGCCGACCTGAGATTTTTTTGGATTTCCTTCGAGCTCCTTTCCCAACAAGGGAGTCAGTTGTTGCCTTTCCCTCACCTCTCAGAGAGTCTGCCGTCCTCATGACAAGGAGCATAACTATCTGGCAGAAATACCCATGGGAGAAAGTGTCGTGTTAGCTCAGCTTCACTGTCACCGAGCTATTCTTCAATTGACCTTAGTGGTTGATAAAGGTAGTATTCTAATAAGCCTTTTGATAAGAGTTTTCTGTATTCTTACTAAGTGTTTAACCTTGGACTTTACGCTTCTCAGGTCAAGGCTGAGCTTGATTCCGTACTTGAGTTCAAAGAGCGAGCCAATAAACTTTTTGCCGAAGTCGAGGCGGAGAGAGCGACCTTTACTGAAGAGATGAGAGGTTATGAGGACCATCTAAACAAGATGGGGGAAGAACTTAATGACAGCCTCACTACCGAGCATAAGTTAGTGGATGAAAACAAGGCCCTGCAAATCTGGGGTGAAAAGGCGAATGCCAGAGCTGAAAATGAGAAAAAACGAGCTAACGAAGCGGTAGCTCATGCAGTGGCTATTAAGAAAGAGGATGAACTAAAGGTCTCCAGGGCGGTGGATGAATGGAGGGCCTCCCCAAAGTTTGACGCAATAGCTCAAGAGGTTTACGTCCTGGCTATAGGTGAGATTATCAAGTTTATCAACCAAA
This sequence comes from Fraxinus nigra, assembly GCA_903798295.1. Classification (NCBI taxonomy): domain Eukaryota; kingdom Viridiplantae; phylum Streptophyta; class Magnoliopsida; order Lamiales; family Oleaceae; genus Fraxinus; species Fraxinus nigra. The sequence continues at coordinate 8,226 of CAIGRH010131330.1, read as the reverse complement.
AGAAGCCAGACTGGGATACTAAATTTTTGGTGGATGCTCAAGAGGAGCAGAAGAAAGAGGTTGAACAGATGTTGAAGGCAATTAAGGCCAACAAGGCTCTAGGGAAAAATGTCACTTCCTCGAATCCTCCTATTTCTTAATTTCTCCATATGTATTTTTGCTAGTTCCTTTCAAAACTTTGTAATGTCTTTACCTCTTTATGAATGAAAAGTTGGAACTCTTTCTATTTCCTTTCAAATCCTGCTAGTTTCAATGATCACTCAAGAGATAATCTTCGATAATCTTTACAAACTAACTTGTTTGGCCAAAGCATTGGCGTTAAACGCTTTTTAAGGCACATACTAGCTGAAGTCATTAATTATATTAAGTGTTGCAGCACTTACAACCTTAGTTCGGCCTGCTTCATGAACAGGGCTTTGTTAATTCCTTGTAGGAATTGCACTAAGTGTTGCAACACTTACAACCTTAGTTCGNCCTCTTTATGAATGAAAAGTTGGAACTCTTTCTATTTCCTTTCAAATCCTGCTAGTTTCAATGATCACTCAAGAGATAATCTTCGATAATCTTTACAAACTAACTTGTTTGGCCAAAGCATTGGCGTTAAACGCTTTTTAAGGCACATACTAGCTGAAGTCATTAATTATATTAAGTGTTGCAGCACTTACAACCTTAGTTCGGCCTGCTTCATGAACAGGGCTTTGTTAATTCCTTGTAGGAATTGCACTAAGTGTTGCAACACTTACAACCTTAGTTCGGTCTGCTTCGTGAGCAGGGCTTTGTTAATTCCTTGTAGGAACTGCACTAAGTGTTGCAGCACTTACAACCTTAGTTCAGCCTACTTCGTGAGCAGGGCTTTGTTAATTCTTTGTAGGAATTGATCTAAGTGTTGTAACACTTACAACCTTAGTAGGGCTTTGTTAATTCCTTGTAGGAATTGCACTAAGTATTGCAGCACTTACAACCTTAGTTCGGCCTGCTTCGTGAGCAGGGCTTTGTTAATTCCTCGTAGGAATTGCACTAAGTGTTGCAGCACTTACAACCTTAGTTCGGCCTGCTTCGTAAGCGGGGCTTTGTTAATTCCTTGTAGGAATTGCACTAAGTGTTGCAGTACTTACAACATTAGTCGGCCTGCTTCGTGAGCAGGGCTTTGTTAATTCCTTCTAGGAATAACACTAAGTGTTGCAGCACTTACAACCTTAGTTCGGCCTACTTCATCAGCAGGGCTTTGTTAATTTCTTGTAGGAATTGCACTAAGTGTTGTAGCACTTACAACCTTAGTTCGGCCTGCTTCGTGAGTAGGGCTTTGTCAATTCCTTGTTATGAACAACATCATCAAGGAAACATATTTTCTTATTCATGAACAACCACAAAACACAACCTCCTACTGGTAATATTTCTTAAGGTGTTCTGCGTTCCAGGGATAAAACAAGGGTTGTCATTCCATGTCCTCTAACGCATAGGCCCCTTTAAGTAGTATCTTGCTTACTTTGTATGGGCCTTTTCAGTTTAGTCCTAGAGACCTAGCTTTTAACTCTTTTGTAGCCAAAAAGACCTTCCTTAGTACAAGATCGCCAACCTCAAATTTCCGTTCCTTCACCTTTTGATTATAATACCTCGCATTGCATTGCTTGTAGATAGCATTTTTTTTTCAGCAGCGTCCATTTTTTCTTCTACAAAGTCCAGATCCCCTCGTAGTGCTTGTTCATTTCTATCATCTTGATACACTAAGTTCTTATTAAAGGGATTTCAATCTCAAGCGGGATAAGTGCTTCTACTCTAAAAGTTAAAGAGAATGGAGTTTCTTCAGTACTATTTCTAGTAGTGGTGCGATTAGACCATAGCACACTAAAGAGCTCTTCCGCCCATCCTCTCTTAAGAACATCAAGTTTCACTTTTAGCATATGCTTGATGATCTTATTAATAGCTTCAACTTGACCATTGGCTTGATGGTGATTTGGTGTAGAGAAATGTTTCTGTATTCCAAGCTCCTTGCAAAAGTTCGCAAAGCAAGTGTTATCGAACTGTTTTCCATTGTTGTCACAATGGAATGAGGTATCCCAAATCGACACACAATCGATTTCCATATAAACTCAGTGGTCTTATGCTCAGTTATTTTGGCCAGTGGTTCAGTTTCAACCCAATTGGTGAAATAATCGACTGCCAAAATGGCAAACTTCGTACCATCTTTTTCCCGTGGGCATGGGACCTATTAAATTGACCCCCCATTTTGAGAAAGGCCAAGGAGCCATTACATAGTTCAGCTCTCCAGATGGGAGTTTAATGCTTAGAGCAAATCGCTGACACTTGTCACACTTTTTGGCAAATTCTAGTGCATCTTTTTTCATAGTTGGCCAAAAGTATCCTTGACGTATAATTTTATGAACCAATGACGGCCCCCTGACATGATTCCCACATATGCCCTCATGCACTTCTCCCATGGTATGTAGCGCTTCCTCTTCATTTAAGCATCGAAGAAGGGTATGAAATATTCTCACTTATACAATACATTGTTAATCAAAGTGTAGTGAGCTGACCTTATTCGCAATTTCCTTTCCATAATAGGATCTTTTGGGTATATGCCTATTTGTAGATATGAAATGATAGCGTCCATCTATGTTGGTTTGGGATCAATTACTATATGAATGGTTCCAAATTCGTGAATGGCTGGGCGACAGATTCTCTCTTTTGGTATGCTGTCAAATCTCTCAATTCCTTCACTTGTTGCTAACTGGGCTAAAGCATCGGCATGCCCATTTTGAGTTCGTGGAACTCTTTCAACCTGGATGCTTCCAAACTTCTGTAGTTCTTTCTTGACGAGCTGAAGATATTTTTTCATCCTTTTTTCTTTTGCCTGATAGGCTTCATTGACTTGATTTACTACTAACTGCAAATCACTACATGCGATCAAGTTGTTAATTTTCATTTCACTTGCCATCTTTAGACCAGCTATGAGGGCCTCATATTCGGCCTTATTGTTAGAGGTGTTGAAATCAAATGGTAGTGCTTCGTAGAACAATTGCTGATTCGGACTTATTAACACAACTTCAGTTCCTGCTCATTCGTCTATGGAGGACCCATCAACAAAGAGTTTCCAAGGTAAGTGATGGAATGATTCTTCTATTTGGTCCAAGCTGAACTCAGCAATGAAGTCGGCAAGAGCTTGGGCTGTTACGGAGGCGCGTGGCCTATATTTTATGTTGAATTGACCGAGCTCAACTGACCATTTCACCAATCTTCCTGAAGTATCAGGCTTTTGTAGCACTTGTCTTAGTGGATGATTAGTTAAGACGTCAATGGGATGTTCCAAGAAGTATGGTCTAAGTTTTCGAGCTGCTATGAATACTGCGTAAGCCAATTTTTCCAACTAGGAATAACGAGTTTCAGCATCATGCAAAGCCTTGCTAACATAATAAATGGGATGTTGTACTCCTTCTTCCTCCCTAGATAGTACTGCGCTAACAACGTGCTCTAAAACAGCTAGGTAGAGCATCAACGTTTCTCCTATTTTTGGCTTAGACAGTACTGGTGGTTGTTCAATTGTGACTTTAGCTGGTCAAAGCGAGCTAACACTTTAATGTCCATTCAAACTTTTTCCCCTTTTTTAATATATCAAAGAAAGGTCTGCATTTATATGTTGATTTTGACATGAAACGACTAAGGGCGGCTATACGTCCTATCAAACTTTGAACTTCCTTGGGTCTAGCTGGGGAATGCATTTCAATAATGGCCTTTATTTTTCCTAGGTTAGCCTCAATTCCTTTGCGGTTTACCATGTATCCTAAGAACTTTCCCGAGCTTACGCCAAAGGCACACTTGTGGGGATTCAATTTCATTTCGTATGTCCTCATGTTCTCGAACATTTCGACAAGATGTCGTTGATAATTCCTTACGTCCGTGCTTTTGACCAACATGTCATCCACATATATTTCCATGGTTTTTCCAATTTGCTTAGCGAACATAGAGTTAACCAAGCGTTAGTAGGTCGCTCCAGCATTCTTGAGGCTAAATGGCATCACTTTGTAACAATAGAGACCTCTATCGGTAATAAAGGCTGTGTGTTCTTAGTCATGTTCATACATGGGGATCTGATTGTAACCCGAATATGCATCCATGAAACTAAACAGGTCATGTCCAGCTATAGCGTCCACCATATGGTCTATTCTTGGCAAGGAAAAGTTGTCCTTGGGACATGCTTTGTTTAGGTCGGTGAAGTTGATACACACCTTCCAATCCTCATTATTCTTTTTGACCAACAAAGGATTGACAAACCACTTTGGGTATTTTGCTTCTCGAATAAACTTACTTTTGAGCAGATTCTGCACTTTCTTGTTTAAAGCCTCATATCGTTCTGGATTTAGAGGTCTTCGTCGTTGTTGTTTAGGCCGCACCGAAAGATCAACCCCTAACTTGTGGCACATGACTTTCAGGCTAATGCCTTTCATGTCAACGTGTTCCCAAGCAAAGACGTCGAGGTTTTCTTGAAGGAAGATGATGATCTGATCTCTTAGTGGAGGTCGGAGTTCGTGGCCCATCTTCAGTTCTTTTGGTGGGCTGATTGCACCGACCTCAATGACATCCAATTTTTCCACAGTTTCTTTCCCCTGCACTTTTAATCGTGGGTCCAATGAGTTCAGTAATGATTCTGTTGTGTACACCATACAGATCTCTGGAGGGTAATGAATCATTTTTCCTTTTAAATCAACCACTACCTGACATTGGGCAGCACTTTTTTTGTTTCCTTTAACTTGCCCTGTACCATGGGCGCGTGGGAAATTTGATGGAGTAGTGGTACAGTAACACTATTGCCCTGAGATAAAATAGCAGAGGTTGTCCCATGATTGCATCATAATAGGACTTCGAGCTCATAACTACGAACTTTGCTTTCACTTTTGTTTGACGAGGAGAATCTCCGACCTCAATGGGGAGTTTAATTACTCCTTTGGCTTTAGATAGAATGTCGTTGAGTCCCATGATTATGTTTAGGTATGGTTGCAGAAAACCAAGAGGAATCCCACTTCGTTCCAATGTGTCAGTATAAAGTATATTGAGGGAGCTCCCAGTATCCACCAAAACTTTGGGGATGTTAATTTTGGATAAAAGTACTGGAATTACTAGAACTCCAAGGTAAGGACTTGGATCCGCTTCTTTTTCTTCAAACAAAAGCTGGTCATCCGTCGCCTTCTTGCACTGTTTCTCTGAAATACCGATCTCAGTGAGGTCAGCCACTATGGGTCTTTTGAATTTTGGGACCTTGGTATGCCCACAATGTTGATTCTTCAACATTCGAATTTGGGGACTAGGGAGATTGACGTTACAGGATCTTGCTTCAACCTGGTTTCCATGTATTATGTCGGCCCGTTTGGAGTTGGGAACTTTACGCAATAATGATATATCGAAGTAGCAGCCTGCAATTCATGCAGTAAGGGCCTTCCCAATAAAGCATTATAATTTGAAGAGAGATCCACAACAAAGAAATCAGCTAGGATTCTTCTGTGGAAAGGGGTTCGCCGAGTTCCACACTGAGTACTATCTCCTGGAGTACGGTTGAAGGTACCGATCTTGTATGGCCACCTGCTTCAGAGTTCGAGAGTAGAACATATTTACCGAACTTCCATTGTCCACTAAGGTTCGGTGTATTTGTACTCTTGCCACATTCATGGCTATAACTAACGCATCACTTTGGTTTTGTAAGACTCTTTGTGCATCTTTTTTCTGAAAATCCAAACCATTCAGGGTCTGGTGAAGCGATGACTTCTGACACCAGACTTTTCACACTGTAGTTCTGCCAAACGTGGGCATCACGTGCCAATCTACGTCTAATCCTTTGCAAACCCTCATGGCATTGATTTCCACTTATCAATGTTCAGATTTCAGCACGGGGTTGTGGTTCGCGAGCTTGGGACCCGTGCTGAGCTTACCGAGTTGTTCCTTGTTGAATAGGCTGTTGAAACCTAGCTGGGTTTGCTTCTTGGGGCTTGGCTATAAATTCCTGCAGGTGACCTCGCCGGATGAGTGTTTCCACTTCTTCCTTCAGATTTTGGCAGTTGTCAATGTTATGCCCTGTAGTTTTGTGATAACGACAATACTTTCCTTAATTTTTCACAACTATTTCTTTCCTTTAGGATGGAGATTATCGAAAGGTCTCTTTTCCCTCAGTCTGTAAAAAGACTTCTTCCAAAGTGGCATTTAGTGGGTGATATTCGTGGAATTTATCGAGATATGGCTTAGGACGACTTTGATCTTTTATGCCCCTTCTTCTTTCTCGACCTGAATCCTTATCTGTTCATTTTTCCTTTGTTCGTCATGGGGATTTAGAAGTTTTCTTGGCTTCCTCCTGATCTGAAGTGGTTTCTTCCTGATCTGAAGTGGCTTCCTCCGCACTTATATATTCTTCAGCTCGACCTAAGAGTTTGTGGTATGTCCGAGGTCTATCCTCATGGACAGACCACCAGAATCTTGTTTTTGGCCTTAACCCCGAGAGAATTGCCATGAGTGCAGCATCGTCGGAGATTTTCTCCACCTTCATGGATTGTTTGTTGAACCTGTTTAAGTAGTTCTTCAAGGATTCAGTCTTTCCTTGTTTAATGCTTACTAATCTCTCTTTTGGTATAGTCCTCGCCTTTGATCCCATGAACTGGGCAATAAATGTAGAGGCGAGATCGCTCCAACTTTTTATAGACCTTTGGTGCAACCTTCTGAACCACCGCTGAGCCTTGTCTCCCAAGGTTAAAGGGAAGGCACGGCACACATAATGGCATATCCAGCTCCTTGTAGCTCCATCCAAGAGGCATATTTGTCCAAATGACTAAGGGGGTCTCCTTCCCCGTCATACCCAGTTAATTGTGGCATCTTCAACTTTTCAAGTAGTAGTTCTGCCAAAATATCCCCAATAAAGGGCGAATGGCGTTTAGTGAAGTATTCTTCTGTGCTCCCTTTATTTTTAGCCTCCAAGTCCGTTATGCGTTTCTTGAGAACGCTCATCTTAAGTTCAGGTTGTTCAACAGGACGATTGCCACGGGGCTAAGTGTGTTCTCTAGTGGGTGTCAAGGAATGTTGGGAGCCCAACCTATTGAACACGCTATTTATTCTACTAGTAGTTGGTTTTCTCACCATGGAAGAACTTTTGACTTCTTCAGGTTGGCTTTTGGTGGATTCTTCGCCTGAAAATTGTAGGGTCCTTCTAGTATGAGGTTGTCTGGTTTTTCCTCGACGAGGAGACTCCACCTCGGTATCCCGTAACAGATCTCGAGCTTGCTTTTGTTCCAGCCTACTGACAACGTTTGTCAACTTTTCAAAGGCATCCTTCATTGTTGCCATTTGAGGGTCGATAGTTTATTTCGATCGTGCCTTTCAGAGTTCCTTGGATTCCTAGTTTGTTCCGGACGAGTGTATGAATGATTTCAGATGCTGAAAATTCGTACATGACACTATTTTATGGATTTTGTGAAGAGATGGGGCTATTTTTCAAGTTGGCTCTCCTTCTAGTGCCAAACTATTGACGTTGAAAAATGTAATTACACGATTTAAGCCAACTTAAAGATCGAATACGAATTTACTAAGGATTTAATCAATGGATTGAAAGATAGCAAAACTATAATCCATGTTCTAATTATAGGAGATATTTGAAATACGAGAGAAATGTGAGAAGTCTATCTTCTCTCTCTCTCTCTCTCTCTCTCTCTCTCTCTCTTCGCCTCCTTGGTTTTATATAGGGGAAGTATGCATACATATAGTATCCCTGCATTGTCAATTCTGATGTTGAACTGGATAAGTACATATGTTGGTGCAACAAGATTGGTGGTCGTGCTTAAACCTGCCAAATAATTAATAGTTCCTAGTACAAGTTGTCCCCAGCATTTAATGCATTACGTAGGAAAAGAAGCTAGAATCTTTGATTGGAGGAGAAAGTGGGCGCTGACGTAAGACCTTTACACATGCTCAAATTTGATTAGTAGCTTATATATTCTGTCAGTGATTCTTAATCATTATTCATTGTTCCACCTTGAAGGACTACACAAGCTTCTTGAGTAAGCCACTAGAGATCCGAACTGAACTCACAGCCTGAGCTCGCATTGGTGTCTCTCCATTGAGTGTGTAGAGTCGAACTAAACGACATCGGAGGTTAGTGTCAACAATATTGTCCACTTTTGGCATAAGCCCTCATAGATTTGCTTTTGAAATTTACCCCAAAAGGCCTCATACCAATGGAGTATTGTCCTACACTTA
>CAIGRH010131270.1:0-10125 GCA_903798295.1 Fraxinus nigra | reverse complement strand
TTTTTTTGACCGGACTCGGCTCGGACCAAAAAAAGCTCAGATCAAAAAAGCTCGAGCCGAGCCCGAGCTTTTTTTTTTCGGCTCGGGCTCGGCTCGTTGGCATCCCTAGCCAAATAAGGACAATATTTTAAGTTGAAATCTTTATTTTGTAAATTGAATAGACTGTAATATAATAAAAAATAAGAATTGATTTATTTCTTTTAATATCACTCAAAAAGTCTAATTTGTTATAAAAAGAGAAGAAAGAATAAAAATTAACAGATATGTATTTATTTTATTAAAAATCAAAGTCTCATATTTACAGGAAAATATTAGGGATACAATGATAATAATTTATAAAGCTGCAGGAGTACAATTGTCTTTCATTAATAAACTTACCATTTACAATATTTCTCATTGAATGACACATTACAAAATATCTGTTTAGTTAAAATCTTATTTGATAAAAATTCAATGGATAAAAATATTTAATGAACGAAAAACAGTACAATTATTTTGAAGTATTAAAAATAAATAATGTCTCGTTAAAAAACATTGTTAGGTAAAACACAGTGGAATAAAACATAAGTGAAGGAAAATGAGTAAAGCTACTTCCCTTTATATTGATCACTGAAAATCTCTGAGTCAATTCATTCCAATCTTGTGAACCAATTTCTTGAACGTAGATGTCGACAGTGCTTTTGTGAATAAATCAGTCATATTGTTACTTGAGCGAATTTGTTGAACATCAATGTCGCTTTTTTTTTTTTTTTCCCGAAACCCGTGTATGAAAGAATTTTGAAAAAATATGTTTCTTCATGTGACATTTGATACACCTTCCTATGTGTTGTGTAATACAAGTTGCATTCATGCAAAATTGCTGAACTATCTTTTGTTGAAATTAATCTGTATCATATTTGGATATGATGGGTTATATTTATCAACCATACACGTTGTATATGCCTGTAGTGGCGGATCCAAGATTTTGAGTGAGTTGACCGTTAACTATCAACGACTACAATAATAACCAATATTGCACATTGAAATTATTATACTGCAGCTCGAATTATAAGTGCGAATGTACGTTATCTAATCGTCTAATAATATTTATCGTGTGAGAATTTTAAGTTTGAAAAATGGGTCAAATTACTTTCAAGATTTGATTTGCTTATAATATCAATTGAACACAAAAAAGACTAGTTTTAAATATGACAAAGATTTTGTCGTTAAATGTGTGAAGAAAAATTTGCGTCAATGCTTATCCCTTTAGCTAAATTTTTTTGCCGATTAAATAGAACTCTAATAACAATATTAAAACTAATACATTTATGAATTCCAGTTAATGTCAATTGCCAATTTAATTTTTTTCGTTATTCTTTCACTCTTCAAAATATAATTATCATATCCGATCATTGACCCGAACAATTATTGGGTCATTGAATTAGTGGTTCAACTGATGGATCAGTGGTTTAACTGCTCGGTCATTGAAAGGTCGAAATTTAGTTAAAATAAATTAAAAGAAAGACAGAATATATCTATTCTTTGATATAAAAAATGGACATATATATTTTTGTTACATATGGTACCAACATCTACTAATGCCATGGTGATCAAGTTTTTTTATAATCTCAAAGGAAGTCACGAGTGCAAGTCTTCCTATTGCACCGATTTTAATGCCTCTGCTCCAAAATGGTGAAAAATATTAAACCAAAATAATTTGCATAAAAGACTGCAATCGTTAAAAGTTGAACTTAAGATCTTCCGTTGGAATCTTCACTAAACTTTGAAGAATTAAACTTTCGTGTTGATAAGATCTTATAAAAAGAGAATAGTGAATAAAAGTCAATAGACTTTTGTACAATTTATTAAGAATCAAAACTCCATATTTATAGGAAATGATTACGAATACAATGGTAATAATTTTTAAGGCTGCACTGGTACAATTATCATCCCTAATAAATTTTTCATTTACAACATAATCTAAATTAGTGAAAATATATTCCATGCATTTCATAGTGCATTGAGAGTTTATCATATTTAAACGACTGAAAAGAGAGCTCTGAATCTAAGATAAAATATACATATTCAAATATTTTGAGATCGATACGTATCACACGACCTTGCAATATTGCAATCCAAATAGATGTTTTGCATAAAGCCCGGATAAAAGAGGATAATTTTTTATAAATTTATAATTTCTTACATTTTCTTGCAAATTTATGTCTTCATTATACGTCTATTAGTAATATTGCTACTATCGACACAAAAAATTAGAGCCATTCGGCTCACCCCATGAGCGAATGTGAGCTAGCTCGATTCACCTCATTTAACACCTCTAGAAAGTATAAGCTCAAGGACTCGATGAGCAGGAGCGGTCGTCCGTATTGGCTCCGTCGGAAAAAGAATTTACATATTATGAAGTTTTGAAGTTAAATATGTTAGAGGCATCTGGTTCGATTCCTCTAACCTCCACTTCTTTTAAATTTTTTTAATATAATAAATAATTATTAAACAACTCTATATTATATAGTTTTCAGTCATTTCAACAGTAGTGTTGTAGCTGATCATATGGTAAATTGCTTGTTTTGTATGTGAGAGGCACGGGGTTTGATTCCACTTACCTTTACTTCTTATTTTAATTTTGAACATAATAAATAATAACTAAACAATTCTATATTATTAGTTTTTTTTCCCTAAAATAATCTCTTCAAGAAATTTGTTGGCTCAAATTATTACTTCATAGTATATATATTATTTCTAGATTTTATCAATTTATTTTATAAATTAATTTAGTCAATCTAAATCCTGATCTTTATTATTTTAAGAGTTAGAAAAATACTTTTCTTTTTAGGATAAAAAATAGCTCTAAAATTCACCATTTTAAAAATCTTGCATAGGTTTTGCCTAAGCTCGAAGCTTATCTTTATCGTTTAATCATGCTTTACGTATAAACTTAATCTGATCTCGTTTTAGTTCATAAAGTTTGAAACTTGATCATACGTATATGATGCAAAAAAGCATTTTTATTCCTTATCATTTTGGGTTTTACTGGATTATATTCTTATATGTATATAATTTTTACATTTTAGTGCATTTTTATATTGATTAAAGATTCTTTTGATGCCAATTAATTAAATATTAATAAACAATCTCGTTATATTGGACGATCGCTTGACGCTTCGCCCTAGCTCACTCAAGCGATTGAATATGTCCCTATATATGCTAGTCAATAAGTGAAATAACATGTTGACGTGAACCCACGTAGTGAAAAACTATGAAACACACGATTAGATTCAAATCGAACCCAAGAAAGCCAAAGTAATAAAAAATCTAGATTTGATTTGAAAATGACGAATCAAACTAACCAACAATACGCAAACGATATGTTTACCCCTTGATTGAATATTTGAGATTCTTACCCAGTTGATTTGAACGCTACAAGAAGAATCTTGATAGGTTCGTGATTGGTCCATCGAAGAACAAGGATTCGAAAACAAATTTACCTCTCAATAAATCTCAATAATAATGTTGTGTCTTACAATGAAAAGAATAAGTTCTATTTATAGAGAACCCATAAAACCTAGCTAAAAACGAAATTTATGCCTTAAAGATATCAAAAATATTCCATAAAAAGTTTTAATTTAATTAGAAGATAACATGAAAAACTGGGAAAATCCACACCCACAATGAACTATATGGCCGCATAGATCAAACGAAAAGTCTCCCTTTGGTCTCAATATAAAGTCATGCGACCACATGCCTATCTCAACTATGTGGTTGCATAGTTGAATTCATCGTCCCATTCTTCCGTTGCTTGCAACGCGATGCTCCAATTGGTTTTGGCTATTGATCCTTTATGAAAGTTGTTCCCTGGCTTGTTAATTTCAACATTTTGTCCATCGTATCTTGAGAAAGCAATCACATCGCCTCTTTCACCGGCTTTGCTCCAGATCGTGTCATCGAACCTCCTTCGATCATCAACGGATCCTTTCTCGAGCTTGACTTTAATGCGCTTGACTCCGTACTCACATCATCCCCTCCCTCTTCAAAAGAATTCGTCCTCGAATCTGAACCTGCATCAAAGAGAGAGAAAGATCAGATACATTAAAATTAGTCGAAACACTATACTCACCAGGAAGATCCAGCTTGTATGCATTGTCATTGATTTTCTCGAGGACTTGGAACGTTCCATCTCTTCGTGGTTGTAACTTTGATTTCCTTTGCTCTGGAAAGCGATCCTCCGGCTCTTGTTAGCTCATGACGCATAATGCTTGTTTTTGTTTTCAATTTGCAATATCATCTTCTCATGAAGCGACTTCACCATCTCGGCCTTGTTTTTTCTATCTAAACTACTACGTTCATTCACATGTAAAGGAATTAAATCCAATGGTGTTAGTGGATCAAAACCATACACAATTTCAAATGGTGAACATGAAGTAGTAAAATGTATAGCTCTATTGTATGCAAACTCAACAAAAGGTAAGCACTATTCCTAACTTTTCATATTTATATTAACCACAGTGCCCAACAACTGAATCATAATCATATTGACTACTTCGGTTTGCCCATCGATTTATGGGGACATTTAGTAGAAAATAACAATTTTGTACCTAACTTACCCCACAAAAATCTCCAAAAGTGACTAAGAAACTTAACATCTCTATTTGACACTATACTCTTGTGGACCCGGTGTAAACACACGATTTCCTTAGAGCAAATCAACTATATTAGTGGCATCGTCGATTTTATGACATGGAATGAAATGTGCCATCTTAGAAAACCTATCGACCAATACAAATATTGAATCTCGACCCCCTTTTAGTCATATGTAAACCTAAAATAAAATCCATGGAGATATCAACACAAGGTTCACTAGGAACGTGTAAATGAGTATACAATCCGTGGGGTAGATCATTAGACTTATCCTATTTACAAGTTATGTACAATCACAAGTTCATTCTACATCAATCCTCATTTTAGGTACAAAAAAAAAGTTCCCTTAACATCTCTAAAGTCTTTGCAACCCCAAAGTGACTCATTAGTCCCCCACGTGTGTTTCTCTAACCAACAATTCAAGTATAGAACAATTAGAAACACATAATTTATTTTCCCGAAACAAATAGCCCTCATGCTTAAATAATTTGTCTACCACACCCTTATTACATAACTCATATATACCGGAAAAATCTAAATCCTTCACATACATGTCCTTAATGTACTAAAAACCAAGCAACTTCGCACTTAAAGAAGTAAGAAGCACGTACTTTCGAGACAACGCATCCACCACCACATTTTCCTTACCTTGTTTGTACCAGATGAGATAGGAAAATGTCTCAAAAAATTTCATCCATCTAGCATGCCTTTTATTCATCTTACCTTGGCCCCGCAAATGCTTCAATGACTCATGATCAGTGTGAATCACGAACTCCTTCGGTCATAGGTAATATTGACATGTCTCCAAAGCTCGAACAAGTGAATAAAGCTCATTGTCATATGTATGATAATTGAGCGCTGCTCCATTTGGCTTTTCACTGAAATAATCTATCGACCTCCTATCCTGCATCAAAATCGCTCCAAAGCCTATACACGATGCATCACACTCAATCTAGAAAGGTTTGTCAAAATTAGGTAGTGTTAAAATTGGTGCTTCACACAACCTATCCTTAATAATGTTGAATACATGCTCTTATTCATCACCCTATTTAAAACTTACACTCTTTTTAACAATTTCAATGAGTGGTGTGATAAGTGTGTTAAAATCCTTTACGAATCGCCTATAAAAACTAGCTAAACCATGAAAACTTCTTACCTCGGTTATAATTTTAGGTGTTGGCCATTTTATAATAGCTTTTATTTTCTCTTCATTTACCTCAATTCCCTTAGCACTAACCACATATCCAAGAAACACAACATTTTCCAAACAAAATGTGCACTTTTAAAGTTAGCAAAAAGTTGTTCTTTTCTTAAAACTATTGGCACACACCGCAAATGTTCCATATGTTCATTGATGTCCTTACTGTAGATTAAAATGTTATCAAAGTAAACCACAACAAACTTGGCTCATTAAACGCATGAAAGTGCTCGGTGCATTAGTGAGTCCAAATGGTATGACCAACCATTCATACAAGCCATATTTAGTTTTAAATGTGATTTTACATTCATTACCTTCACTCAATCGAATTTGATGGTAACCACTTTTAAAATCAATTTTGTTAAATATGCATGCACCAAATAATTCGTCCAACATATCATCTAACCTAAGCATAGGATGATGATACTTTACCGTTATATTATTGGAGGTAGAGTTTGCAATGCAAGCAAGGAAGAAAATAGCAGACGAAGCACCATCTTCTTGAATATAAGTGCCTCTTTTGAACTTGCTGGTTTTCCCTTTGTTGCATTGAACTATCTGCTTTTGCATATATTGCTGATAAGTTTCTTTGGCCTTATTCACTTCTTGCTACTGCTATTTCTTCTTCATGGCTTCTTCAACTCGAGGCACCATCTCACTTAGTTATAGATATAAAGCGTGTTTTGAGAGAGAAAATATTATTCATGAGAATATCATACACTAGTCTATGTGTATATATAGCCTCTAGGAGTGAGTAAAAATGAGTTCTTCTTTCAACTTTTTTTCTAGGGTTGGGGGATCACTATTGAGTCTAAATTCTTATTTCATCCACATAGATGCTCCATCTTTTTATTTATTTATCATTATGGTAAGGTGAACTATATTGTTTATTGTAGTATATGGACAAAGACAAATAAGTCAAAAGTTGAAAACAGTGTACTAAAACACTGTTCGGTAGAGATTAACATTTTGATTTTAATCTAAGTAAAGTTAATAATTAATTTTAATAATATATTTTATGGAACTCGTAACTTTTCAATCATATATTTCATCAACATTTATCAAAATCTATCTATAAAAAAAATTTATTTTTAGCTGCACTAAACAAGGTCTAAATATGTTCTCTATCAGGCATATATGTATTTAAATATATCAACAAAATTTCAAGGAGTTGAGGTCCACTGGTTCCAAATGGTTGTGTCCTTGATCGGAGTTTAATACAACTCAGAGAATACATCTCCAAATTCTTGCAATAAAGAAATAGCCAAGCTAGGGATGAGTGTGTTAGATTCCTCAAAATTGAGGAGTGGTTCCTTGTACACAACAAAATCATTTGTTGTCTCTCTACTTTCTCTCTTTTCAACTCACTCCCTTTGCCAAGAAATTTGCTCTTAGCTTTTCTCTCCTTCTGGAAGATCCGTGTTCTTTTATCTCATGTGGCTCTTCTTTATTTTTTTTATCTTTTAGCCACCTCACTATTTTCTCTCTTACTTGCCAACTCATTGTTATCTCTCTTTTTATCTAACTCTTTTCATTTCTTTTTTTCCTCATTTTTCAGTTTGATTTGGTCTCCATACACTTGTGTTGGTGTTAATGGTGCAAGTGTAATAGACTTTCCACTCTTAACAAAGATGTACCTATTTTTAACCCATCATGTATCACCTTCTTATCGTATTGCTCCTGTCTCCCCAACAAGACATGACTCGCATGCATAGGTACTACGTCACACAATACTTCGTCATGATAACTACCAATTGAAAAATTTATCAACACTCTTTTATTCACCTTAACTTTCCCACACTCATTCAACCACTGTAACCTATAAGGCCTAGAGTGTTTAAGCATAGCTAATCCCAATTTTCCCACCATATTAGTGCCAACTCGATGAGTGTTTTATACTCATGATATTTATGCCAAAAATAATTCGTCATTTTGTTATCCTTGAGGGAGTTTTAGGGTGTTTTAATGTGTGTTTTGATGTTGTGATATAGGTTGATAAAATTGAAGGAAATAAGCAAAAGTTGGCAAATTGGAGAAAATTTCTAAATTGTAAGAAATCCAAAGTTCGAGGACTAAAGTGCAAATATTCAAAAGTTGTGTCGAACCTCAAAATGAAGATTCGAGAGTGCTTGGATTCAATTCGATGAATAAATAGTCAAAGGGATCAAATATAATCGAAGTATGATCACACATCCCAATGCCCACATTACTGAAAACTAGTAGAATTAACGACATCACAATGCCATGATTGTGGCATCTGGTGTTGCGGCACCGCCTGTGCGAGAAATAGATTTTTGATTTCTTTGGACTCTTTTCTTGACCTAATACAATTCCAACCCGTCCAAGAGTTCATGATGATATAAATACAACCCTAAAGACCACTTTTGAGATAGGGGAATTCAACACAATTGAATGAGGAAAAGTGGGCATAATTTAAGAAATCAATGGGAGGCAAGAAGAACATCAAGGAAAAAGATTGAAGATCTATCCAAAAACTAGTTTTTTCCATTCTATTATCTTGTTTATGTTGTTTATTTTGAATTGTATAAATTTCATGTTTCTTATCATGAACTAATATATTATTCTAGGATTTGATTGCAACCAAAACTTGAGAGTATGATTTGAATTTATTTTAGTTATTTCTATGAAATTTTCCGTTCTGTTTATTTGTGTTATGATTTTAATACTTTCAATTAATTTACCACTAATTAAATGAGTAGATGCTAGTCAATCTCTACACTCGAGCGAGTGAAATTTAGGCACGATCATAAGATTAACACAACATAGATTTTATAGTTTTCGAGAGAAAGTATAGAACCTTTTAAGTTTACTCCATAAAAGAATCATGAACTTGATAATTTCTAGATTTTAATTCAAAATAGAGATATTGAAATTAATTTCTAGGATTAATTTTTATCCGGAATTTGAGATAAGAGGTACAATTACATTAGAGTTCTTGCTTATAAATACAGAAAATTGATTAGACATAACTAAGTTTTTGAGAATCATATTTGATAGTTAGGTGAAATCATAACTCTAGGATTTCTCACTTGATTATTCTTCTAACTTGCATTTATTTGTTAATTTCGTCACCGTATTAGTTTTAAAAAAACATTGATTATAACATTCATTCATCTAGATAAAATAGAGGCTATATAATTATAGTATTTAGTAAAAATTTGAATTACAATCTATGTGTGTTCGACACTCTATCTCCATTACTATATTAGAAAACTTGACACAGTACACTTGTGGTATAAACCACGTTATATAAAACGCGTGACAAGTTTTTGACGTCATTGTCAGGGATTGTTTTATTTGATTTTTACTAATATTATTATCTATTAGCTTTTATTTTAATTTATAATTTTAATTTTGTTTATAATTATTTTATTTGTATCTCTGATAGTTTCTTGGTTTGTTGATTTCAGCTATTTATGTGAAGAGCGAGGAATCTAGAATTATTACATGTTGATCCTGAACCAGAACCCATATTCCGCTTTCTAAGGGGTATACAGATGGAGGATCGTTAAGAAATGGTAGAACATGAACACATGGCACAAATGATAATCAACAACGGGCTATTCGGGACTATGTTAGACAAGTTGTCAATGATAACTACTCTGGTATTGCACACCAGGCAGTGGTTGTAAACAATTTTGAGCTAAAGTCGGGATTGATACACATGGTGCAATAGAACTAGTTTGGGGGTTCTTCAATACAGGATCTGAATACTCATCTTGGTTCTTCTCTCGAAATCTGTGATGCCGTCAAGATGAATGGTGTTACTGAAGACACTATTAGACTCCGCTTATTTTCCTTTTCCTTAAGAGATAAAGCTAAAGCATGGTTCCAAACTTTGCCATATGGATCTATCTCGACTTGGGGCAGGTTAGCTCAAAAATCTCTAACAACTTTTTCCACCCTCAAAGGCAGCTCAATTGCGGAGTAAAATTGGTCAATTTAGACAATTTGACTTCGAGCCATTTTATGAGGCATGGGAGAGATTCAAAGATCTACTTAGAAGATGTCCTCAGCATGGTTATCTGAGTTGGGTGCAAATCAAACTCTTCTACAACAGGCTGCATGATCAAACAAGGATAATAGTGGATTATGCAGCAGGAGGAACTCTGATGTCCAAGACCCTAGGTATGGCTTATTCATTCCTGGATGAGAAAGCTACCAATAGCTATCAATGGCCAAGTGGGCGTTCAAGTGCTAAGAAAGTAGCTAGCCTTTATGAGGTGGATCCTATCACAACCCTTGTAGCTTAGATGTCATCTCTCACTACTCAA
>CAIGRH010131246.1:0-14764 GCA_903798295.1 Fraxinus nigra | reverse complement strand
AAAAATCAAGTTAAATCAATCATCGTGGGAATGATACTCGAAATTTTAGGTCTTCCACTTTATTACTTGTTAACAAACCGTGTACTTGCGATAATTTTAATCCGAAACATATTTTCGTGACCATTAATCACCATTCATTTACCTCCATTTTTAGGTCTTATATATTTTTCTCTTTCATCCATTTATCTTAGATTATTTTCAGCACGAATATGGAGAGCAATGTCTATAGATGTTGTAACCATGTACAGATAAAGACCTCATGGACGAATTTGAACTTGGGAAGAAGATTTATCACTTGCCCACAGTGTCACGATTTTGGTGGATGTAACTTCTTTGATTGGTACGACCCCTCAATGTGTGACAAATCGAAGGAGATAATCCCTGGATTTCTACGTGTTAAAAGACAGATGGAAGCTTAACTAAATGCCATACGTGCAAGAATCTGATTGCATTTATTTTCTATGGAAAATTTCAGTTTTCCACCCAAATTCTTACTTTGAAGTGTTTGATTGCTATTTTTTTCATAAAAAATATTTTCCTACTTTTAAAAATGTCTTGATTGGCGTGGAAAATATATCTTAGAAAAGAAAATATTTTTCTTATTTTGAAAAAGACAAAAACTTACTCTCTCAAAAAAAACTGTTTTCCTTAAAAACAAGGAAAATTACGCATATTTTTAAAAGTTGAAAAATATTTTCCATGGAAAAAAAATAGCAATCATACACTTCAAAGTAGGAATTTGTATTGAAAACTAACATTTTTCATGGAAAGTAAATGCAATCAAACACACACAAAGTGTTTAATTTACATTATATAATTCCTTATCTTGAAATAGTAAGCCAGTCTGTCTCAATTAAATTACAAAATGTCTAGCCACTCATTTAATTTAAATTATGATTTCCTCTATTTAAAATTCAGATCTTTTTATAAACTAAAGTATAATTAGTTAACTGAAGGTGGTAAAAGAAGCGTAGTAGAGAAGAAGAAAACATCAATCGGTGGTTATATTCAAATCGGTTTTTTTTTTTTTTATTGTCTCTATTTTATTTATTGTTTCTCTATCTTTTTTCATTCACATTCTTATACTTAATATTTCATTAATTATAATATTTTATCTTTAATGATGATTTTCATCCAAAAATTATGTTTGCATTAAAACTAGAGACAGACATTTAGTCCCAATTATATATATTTGACTTAATTAAAAATATGAGAGGGGCAAATAAGTCTTTCTACTACCTTTAAACGTAAACTATCATCGGGGACATGATGTTTTAGTTGGTGGAAGATTGAAAATAAGAATTTGATTTCGCTCTACACGTGAACCGGTGTGAAATGTGATTAGAGAATGTATGTTAAACAAGTCAAATCCAATCCAAGCATCATTTCTTCAGAAACTACATGTGCATTAGTTTTGAGTTTGGAGCAAAATTCTGCAAGGTATAAACACATTGCCTTGCTTCCATTGGAATTTGTATACCCTCCTCAACTTCTGGAACAAAAATATTGGGTCCAAAAAAGACTAACCCACATCTTCTATTCTTACATTTACAATTACAGCAGGCTCTACTACTTAACTGAATCATAAAACACGTATGTTCCTACAATTTAATCACCTCTTTGTTTCAAGTAGTGTCTTGTGTGAAGATTCTGAAGATGAAATCACGGAAACGCCTCGAATACTGGCTGGGGTCAACGGCAGATATTGAAGTTGGATCATAATGGAATGACTTGTATGCATGTTCAAGCTTCTTGCTAATATCATAATCTTGCAATATATCTATTATACCCAAGATCAAGATGACATCATAGTACTCCCCCGTTGGTACCATAGCGAGCTCACTGTCATTTCTTCTTGTCGCCAATTCAACCCGCGCTGGCATGTTCATACCTAATCTAATGGTAATTAAAAACACCGTCATTAAGTCGAATATTAAATTTATAAGCGTCTTATCTTCTTCTACATGTAAATGGTGTAGAAAAAGGTTTGACCAATGAACATCGATGTTAAACCGATTGTCTTTAGTATAATGAAGAAGTAGTAATAGGAAGTTCAAATTTTTAAAGAAAGAAATGAATTCATTGGTCTTCTTTCAGTATGATTTCAATCAAGGTTTCAGACTTAAACATGACATTAGGAGGGGCAAATCCGTATTCATAAGTCAGAGATTTCCAAGCAGAACGATCAAAATCTGACCTTGATAGTTCTGGAGCTGCTTCTCCACCACATTCATCTCTATCCCCTACAAAATTTTCACGTATCTTCCACTTAAGCAAGCAAGTATTAAATAAGAAAAAGAAGTTAAAATCTTGTTATTGAGTACCGTGTACCAAACATACAGTGTGAAAAAAGAGTATACATAGAGAGGTTACATATATACCAGTAGGAGTCTGAAATGGGGAAATACTGGCCTCCGTTGTCAGTGGCTCCCCAGTTTGTGATATTTGTATAAAGTGAATCCCAACCAGAAGACTGTAATCCATAATTCTCTCCTGCTCGAGAAAATAACAGTCCTTGTCCACTTGCCTGCATAGGGAAAATCTTTGCTTATGAAAAGAATGTTTAGGATAATTATTTGTGCTGGATACTGCATTGAGTGCAAGTTGAACCATTTCGAGATGTTGGGACTTTTTCATAGGGTTTATTAGTTAAGCAACTATGATAAGGAGTAAGAGTCTTGCCAGTAAAATAAGAAAATAGAGTCGAAAGTGATCACCTGCAGAACTCTTGGAACCTAGATGTCTGCAATCCGAAGATATAATTCAAATCAAGATCCTTAAGAGTGGTTGTTGAATCAATTTCAGATTCAGGTTTGTCCGTTACACGACCCTGTGAAGAACCTTTCAAGTCAAAACGTCGATGAATGGCATACTCGGAGCTAAACAAATTTCCCATTATAACAAACCGCACCTGCATATAAAAAACCCTACAGTTATAAAAACAGAGGCATTATCATGAATAAAAAAAAGTGTTTGATGACAGAAACTACTGATCATTTTAACTACCTTCCTGTGTGTGGGTCCAGTCATCTTCACACAATGAAGGCCGAAAAATTTGGTTACCAAAGTATTCTCAAAGGCTCGAACATGATTGTAATATGCTTGAAGCATTCTTAACAACACCTGCAATTATATTATTGAGCAGGATTAGGATGGTATTTAGTTGAATACAAAATTCTGCAATTGTTCCCAAGCTTGTCTTATGTTTCGCTGTAAAACATAAACAGAGTTTTAATGTTCATTGTTCCATCATCACTTTGTCTAAATAGCTCGAAAAAGAAATGGTAAATTGTCCATTTTCATATTGAAATTTTAGTCATTAGTAACTGATGATACAAATATTTTCATGCCAGCACAAATGCAAGTTTGAGCACATAGGAACTCACCTTTACTTCTGACTTCTTCATGGTCTTAATCATGTATTTGTCATCATTGGTTGAGTAAAAGAAGCTTCCACTTTTTCCAGGAGACGAGAGCAGCCGAAGGGCATTATCTCCACATATGGATATCATATAATCAGCTGGATCCACCTTAAACAATTTTCTTAATGTCCTGAAGACATAATTACAGGGTCTAATCAGGCCATTTGGTGCAAATGGACAAAGCATCATCAGAAATAATGAGTTCCTACTAACACTAAGGGACAAATGTTTCAGTGGCTGACCTGAAAACCAAGGGACAGTAATCCTTCCATTTAAACGCACACGATTGGTGAGGTGGAGTATGTTTTGATCCTTGCGGAGGAAATCGAGTCCATATTTTCTCCTTGGGATTAAAAGCTGTATCTCTCAGATCAAGGGATGTATCCAGAGCAGGTCTTCCTACAGAATGTCTGATTAATGATACAAATGAGATACATATAGAAATATATATTTAGCAACATATCACGAAGAGCACATTCAACTAGTAACTATCAACAAGTTTGAGATAAATATAACTTAAATCACTCCATTCCGAAGCAAATCAAATATGCAGAGTGAATAAGGACTCAATTGGTGCTACCTCCACTATTGCCGTATAATCTCATTTCTTAACTTATCCACTTTATTACGTCCACACATCCATCTTAGCATCCTCATTTCTGCGACATTAATATAATCCTTCAACAGTCCAACAATCAGTACAATAAGGCATAGAAGGTCCAAGGATGTTCTATAAAACTAGCTTTTTAACCTTCTAAGGATCTTCTTATCACGCAGAAATCCTGTAGCACTTCATCTAACCGTTCTAATCTTATGCAAAACAAAATTAACACACATCATGTACACATTGAGAATTTACACGCACCATATATACATCAAGAACAGCCTACATATGAATCCAAACCATGAATGCAGTTAATCTTTTCAAACTCAAGTTCTTTTTTCCTTTCCAAAATGAGAATTAAGAGCCACTGAGCCACAACATGACAAGAATAATTAAACAAGGACAGAATACATTAAGAGCATTTTAATACCTTATTCCAAGCTGCAAATTAAGCATGAGCTCATAATTCTTGTGCCCTTTGGATATTGTCTCTCCCTGCATTTTGGTTGTCTTTCCAATAATGTCATCATCATCCACATGGGCAACCGCCATTGTTGAAAATATGCTGTTTGCCCTTTTCTTTACACCAGCTTGTGATTTCTTCACCTTGATAATGCTATTCAGTTCTTCGTTCATTCTTCTGTCTCACTGTACCTCGGAATCCCATATTTTTTCATCAACCCAAATCATAAACCTTCCTTTTAACCAAGAATGTGAGGCCTAAAAGCAACCAATAACCATATTTCCGATAACCCAAAGGACCATACTAACTTTTTTTTTTGTTCATTTGCTTAAAATGGTATCTGATGTTCTATATATTATTTAAGAAATAAATGGTTTTGGATTTTCAAGAAAGAAACAAGATGGGGGGAAAATACCAGAAATAAATTAACCAAATCGAGAACGATGATATTAACCTTTTTGATTTGATTTGTGCACAATGCCTAATATTTGTGTTTGTCAAAAGATATTTGGCAAAACAAAGAAGAGCAGTTGTGATGCAGGAAAAGCAAAAGACAAGAACCAACTAATAGCGGCCTTTTCCTTTCGTTAAAAGAATTTTTTTTTTTTTTTTCATCATTTTCTCTCATTCTTTAATTTTTCTTAGCGAAATCTCATTTTAATCACTCGACTTTTTTATGGGTTCCAAACTCATCACTAAAGTTTCAATTTTGCTTTAGCAGGTCATCAGTAACTATTTGTGATATAAGTTTAATAGTTTTTCTTACGTGTCAAACTGATTTTCTTGCTTGGACTCCTTGTAATGTTAGTTTACTGGAATCTCACGTAGAGTTGTGATTTTAAAACAAAATTCGAGTAATTGAAATGCAATTTTAACCGATTAACGTCTTGTACAAGAATGTTTTTACAAGCCAAAATACGTGATTATTGCGCAACACAATTAGCGATCCCCATTAATACTTGTATTGTTAAAAAAAAAATACTTGACACGTATGTAGAGATATCAAATTGGCCGAGCGGCTCGTCGGCTCGACCGCTTTGCTCGTGAAAATACGAGCCGCGAGCCCACGAGCCGAGCACGTGAGTTAAAGGGCCGAGCCGGCTCAACTCGGCCAATTGACATCTCTGCACGTATGAAATAATGCTAAATTTTGTGACAAATCGTTATCGGTGACTAAATTGAAGTAGAACGGAAACTTCATAGATGATTTCGAAAAAAAAAACGAGTGACTAAAATGAAGTTTCACTCAAATTTTAGGTGACCACTTGTGTTGATTTGTTGATTGAGTAAGAACCAAAAATTGGAGAAACACATTTTCTAGGTTAGGGGATTTGGTTCCTAAATGTACTATCACTCCTAACAAATGGAAGGACAAGAAATGACATGAATATTTCTTACCGTTCTTAGTGTCTTCGCCCGACCAAAAACATCAATGGACACTATTACCAATCAAACTAATTTCAATGTAAGATTTGCTCGCCATTTTGTGGGGGTGCTTTCTACTGATTTGATTTAAAGCATGTGCTAAAAATTTGACTAGACAGGGTTTAATGGAATCTAATTTCAGATTTTAAGCTACCCCATTTCACTAATTTGGTATATATAATAATAAAATAATGATATTAAAAATTAAAATTGATCACATCTGAATTCGACCTAAAAATAGATATAGCCTCAATGTTCTAATTGATCTTTCGAACAAAAAACGCAACATACTAAAAAGGTTGATGATGTTTGTTACTATTTTCCCCCAAGTCTTAACTCGGATATTCGTCGCTCCCCCGCCCGAACCCACCTACACTGCATACAAATGAAGCAATTTTTCTCGGTGTACAAATTAAATTTTTGTTTGATTTTGATTCTTTGATATTTCGTCTTCTTCTTTTTTTAAAAAAAATGTGTATTTAAAAAATAGAAAAAATTATAAATTTACGTATTAAATATTTTATTTAAAGAATATATAGTTAAAAATGAATTTTGAAAAAATCAAAATCAACATGGCTAAATTTTCCAGGCTTTACCTGATGGCCCTAAAACGGCAAAGAATATTTTTGCTGCGCACAATTTCTTCAGGCATTACTTGTCTGTGTCTGTCCATCCACTTTGGTGTCATATAGGGTTAGCCTTTTTAGGCTAAACCTTTAGACCTGGCAAGCTTTCTTTTGAATGTTTTTGACTTCTATAAGAAGCAATCTCTCATTTTCTATGTGATAAGCTGCTTATTTTTTAGCATAAGCCAAACATGCACTTAATCTATAGGAAACATATTTGCAATATTGTTGTTTGACATTCATCTACATCTTAAATTTCATTTATGAGTACATAATTGCCTTGAGAATATTGAGGTCGCTGAAGTTTATTAAAAATTTCAAAATGATCGTCAAAAGTATTATTCTTATCATAGCGGTCATTCAAGTTCTCATAGTTACATTAATCGTCACTAGGTTGGAAATGTTAATCAAAAATCCTACATGATAAATATCGTTTGTGTCTACTTTAACATTTAATGGTATCAGGGAGTATTTTTGGTCAATGTTTTTAATCGAGTGACCATTAGTATAATTATTAAAAAAAAATTGAGTTGAAATTTCAAAATTAACCCTGAAAATATTTCATCATTATATATACTAACATAAATCACTTTGCAGTTTGCACTAACTAGGACCATGTATCTATACAATATCATAAATATAAAAATTTGAATTGAATTTTGTTGACCCCAAAAAATGGACCGATAACGTGGCCAAGAGAAAATAAGTAACTAAAATCCACACTAGCCAAATTCACTATACGTTTGTCGTTCAAGTCATTCCTTTTAATAGATGAACCAATGGGAATGTTAATCCAAGATGTTTTTCAAGTGCATTGTGATTTAGCTGGTACAAAAAGGGGTTCGGTTAGTTGAGTGGAGTGGAGAGAATCAAGATTTACTTCGGGTGTCTAAATTTGCATTGGTCTCCAATGGTGTTCAATGTAGTTTTTTATACACAATGAAAGGGGAAAGAGATCCGTTGGATGGCCAAGCACGTGGGTATACTTGATCCAATGGTCCTTATTGATGTCAATCAATCAATAATCAATCACACCATTTAATGCTGAAATTTCCATATATCTACTTATAAGCTAAGGATTTGACTGAGTAGGTACACAGAGGCATTGCTAATAGTGTATTGTCTTGTCAATCACTTCATAAGGTCTGTTGTTGGTTGACTAACCCCGCATCACCAGGGATGAAATCGCATTGGGGACCTCTGCAAAAGGGGATTGGACGAAAGGTCTTTATGCTGAGTTCGCCTCGGCACGCATAGAACCAGGTCGCCCACATCCCCACAAAACATGTAACTTCGTCCGCTTGCCACGTGGTGTATTTATTTTACGATTATTTATATGAGTAACAATTTTGATTCTCAAAATAATATATTTTTTGTATTTATTTATAAATTAAGAAAAGAAAACAAGTTCAGATCTCAATTTTACCCGTAAAAATTGAGAACCAGATTAAAAATTTGTAGGTTTCAATATTTGTTTTACTTTTCTCTACTTCAAACTAATGTTAAGCAAGATAGATATTTCTCATTAGACTATTTTCAAGAAATCTTAGAACGAGCCTCACTGTATAAATTTGTAGGCTCCCATTTATTTTCCTATTTCAATATAAGTTTGTGAGCTTACTGTAGTAGATTCAGTATGCTAGTTATGACCTTATCTAAGTTAACATGCCTCAATTGGTGGCAATCACAAGTAGACAAGAGCAACACTAAGATATTCTTGTTACGTCTCTTCCAACGAAACTCTTAGCATGGCCAAGTGGCAACTACATAACAAATGAATCTAGGCATGCACTCCGCATCATTCTGCCCATGTGGCAATTTAGCCAAACCCCCATGGAGAGCTGAGCCCTCATGGATGATGTGAGGTAGGTAGAGGCATCTTAGAGAAGATCGTCTTACTAGATTTTGTGTCAAATGTGTAATGTAACAACACACTGAATAGGCAGTTCTACTCAATCAAACAAGTCAAGTCAAGTCTAGTCTTACATGTCAAGTCTAGTACTGTCAAACCGTCACAACATTAAATGCAGCATAGCCTAGGAATGATTGATTGATGGCTATGAAAAAAGGTCCCTACTGTAGGAATGAGGCCACGTGTCCCTTCATCAAACAACTCTTAATCATTCCCTTCTACTATAAAAGCTCACACTTATCATTTTCAGGATAATACATGTTTAGACTCTCAAACTATAACTTTGTCATATCACTGCTTTATTTATTACTCCCCAAAGTCGATCCTTTTTTTATATTGGAGACTCACATCGAAAGATCTCTCACACTTCTATACACACTTCCCCAACTAATTTGATCGTCGAAATGCGTGCTGTGAACTCTACCCTCACCGAAGGAAGCTACGTGTGACTAACGATTTGTACAGTATGCATGAACAATGCTTACGTAGACGTAGAGGCCTTGGGATTTGTTGGCCACATTTTTTAGGATCAGCATATTGGCGCCGTCTATGGGAAACTACGCTATAACCATGAACATTCCGTGGAAAAAGCATACACAAAGTGCCTAGGCTTTCCCATTGAAAAAGACTTTGTTCCTGAACAAAGAACAAATGGAAGCCCCTAATGGTAAAGAAAATTCTAAGCTCAACACAATTTATTGGGAGACCTATGAAAAAGAAGGCCATAAGCGGAAGAACTCCTACAAGGGTAGGCCCCTAAAAAGGAGCCATTAATCAAATAACTCCTGAAAATGGGAGGCCTCTGAAGAAAAGACTATGAATGAGACCCCTGAAGAAGGGGACAAGTCTGAGAAACTATGAGGCATCATCCCTGAAACATGAGATCTTGCCTTTACACAAATGTTTCATCTTTCAAAGGCTTCATCCTTATAGGAATATTCCAATTCTACAACCATGATTTTTTCAAGTGTAGAGGCCTCATATTAGCCTATTCAACAGCGATTCTGACATGAAACGCCTCTTCCTGCCTATGCATAAGTGCATCCACGTTTGATAAGTAAAAATCCCCAAATTGAAAAAGAACAATGCAAATGAAGAGAAAATGACTTAAATCGAACAAAGAAGTGAACTGGCGGACTAAAGTGTAGGAGTGTCAAAAGTTGAAGGAATTTGGATACAATTATCAAGGACATGATCAAAATAAAAGTTAAAATAGAGAGATCAAAATGTAGAAGATGAAAAGTTAAGGGACCTAATCATGAAATTATTGAGGGACTTGAAGGCAATTTTTAACTTCGCATATGCATCAACGTATCCTCCATGAAATGAAAACCCACAAAATGGGGTGACCTTTGAAGATGTCATGAATAAAAGAACCTTTGAAAAAGGGAAGCCATTGAAGAGGTTATGAAGGGAATAGAAGAAAGAACTTTTAAAGAATGGGTCATATTTGAAGTATTACGAGGCTTCATTCATGAATCAAAAGATCATCTTCAAAATTACAATTTTTCTAAGTGTGGATGTCTTATCTCGCCTATGCATGAGTGTCTCCAACACCCCTGAAAAATAGAGGCCTCTGAAGAAGAAGTTATGAATAATAACTCCTGAAGAAGGAAGGTCCCCTGAAAAATGGGTCATACTAGATGAATTCATAGGCCCCATCCCTAAAACATGAAACTCCATAATGTAAGGCCTCATCCCACTTATGCATCGGTACCTTTGATATGCAATGCATCATCTTGCCTGTGCATCAGTCCCTATACCATGCAGGGCTTCATCTTAACTATGTATCAATGCTTCGACTATATACAACATCTTCCATGGATAGACCAAACACCATAGAGGAAGCCCTTGCAAGGAAGGGCTATTCCCTTGTAAGGAGATAAAATAGCATCATCAAAGACAAGTGTGATGCATCCCACGGAAAACCACAACTTGTTAGCTTAGAGGATTAACCCCCTTTCATGGATGGTTCAAATACCAAGGAGGAAGCCCTTGCAAGGAAGGGTTATCCCCTTACAAGGAAGTAAAATAGCATCATCAAGAACAAGTGTGATGCATTCTACAGAGAGCCACAACTTGTTGCCTTAGAGGATTAATGCCCTTTCATGTATAGATTAAACACCATGGAGGAAACTCATGCAAATAAGAGGTATCCCCTTGTAAGAGGGTAAAATAGCATCATCAAGAACAAGTGTGATGCATCCCACATAGAGCCACAAATTGTTGCCTTAGAGGTCTAATCCCCTTCCATGGATGGATCAAATACCATGGAAGAAACCCTTGCAAGGAACAGCTACCCCCCTGCAAAGGTCCTCGACCGAATTCAATTCAGCCTTATCAAAACTGCTTCTTCCCGTAAGGGCTTTCTCTTATGCAAAGGGTCTCGGCCAAGTGCAATTCAACCTCATCAACGGCTGGTTGCCTCTAATCGAAGGGGCTCTACATTCGTAAAGGGCTTCGCCCAAGTTCAATTCAGCCATATCAACAACTTCCTTTTCTTGAAGGGGCTCTCCTTTATGCAAATGGCCTTGCCCAAGTTTAATTCAACCTTATCATGGGCTACCTCTTTCCGAAGGGGCTCTCCCTTTTACAAAGAGCCTCAGCCAAGTTCCATTCAGCCTTATCAACGGCTGCCTCTTCTTGAATGGGCTCTCCCTTATGCAGAGGACCTTGGCCAAGTTCAATTCAGTCTTATCAACGACTATCTCTTCCCGAATGGGCTCTCCCTTATGCAAACGTCCTTGCCTAAGTTCAATTCAGCCTTATTGACAGCTACCTCTTCCCGAAGAGGCTCTCCTTTATGCAAAGGGCCTTAGGCGCCTCGCCTAAGTTCAATTCAATCTTATCAACGGTCGCCTCCTCCCGAATGGGTTCTCCATTATGCAAAGGGCCTAGTCCAAATTCAATTCAGCCTTATCAACAATTGCCTCTTTCAGAAGGCTCTCCCTTGTGCAAAGGGCGTCACCTTAAATTAGCTTTATCAACAGCTATCTCTTCACGAAGGGGCTCTCCTTTGTGCAAATGGCCTCAACCAAGTTCAATTCAGCTTTATCACTTATCACATGCTGCCTCTTTCTGAATGGGCTTCCTTTATGCAAATGCATTGCCTAAGTTCAATTCGGTCTTATCAACGGCTGCCTTTTTCCCAAATGGGCTCTCCCTTGTGCAAAGCATCTCGTCTGAGTTCAATTCAACCTTATCAACAGTTGTCTCTTTCGAATGGGCTCTCCCTTTATGTAAAGGGTCTCGCCCAAGTTTAATTTAGTTTTATCAACGGCTGTCTTTTCCCGAATGGGCTCTCCCTTATGCAAATGGTCTCAACCAAGTTCATTTCAGCCTTAACAATGGCTACCTCTTCCCGAATGGACTCTCCCTTATGCAAGGGTCTCGCCAGAGTTCAATTCAGCCTTATCAACAGCTGCCTCTTCCGGAATGGGCTCTCCCTTATGGCCTATGTTCAATTTAATCTTATCACCAGCTGCATCTTCCCGAATGGGCTTTCCCATATGCAAAGGGCTCCGCCCAAGTTTAATTCAGCCTTATCAACGGCTGCCTCTTCCGGAATGGGCTCCCTTTATGGCCTATGTTCAATTTAATCTTATCACCAATTGCATCTTCCCGAATGGGCTTTCCTATATGCAAAGGGCTCCGCCCAAGTTTAATTCAGCCTTATCATTGGTTACCTCTTCTCAAAAGGGCTTTCCCTTATCCAAAGGTCTCGCCTAAGTTCAATTCAGGCTTATCTCATGCTCTATCTTCACCAAAAGGCTTGCCAAAATATAAGGGCATAGCCTTAAATTAGGTTCACAAACTACTTCAAAAAAATTCTCATATTGTACATTTAAAGTCCACGCATTATATAAATATTCATACATGGAATTGGGTGACTTTTGTTACACTTCTTCCAACGAAGCTCTAAGCATGGCCAAGTGGCAAACTACATAGCATGTGAATCTAGGCCCGCACTCCCACGTGTCAATTTGGTTGAACCTCTATTGGTCAAATATCTATTTGTCGAAGCCCCATATAAAGTTGAGCCCTCATGGATGAGGTGAGGCAGGTAGATGCGTCTTAGAGAAGATCTTCATACTAGATCTTGTATCAAGTGAATGGTGTGACAACTCACTTAATAGGCGATTATACTCAATCAAACAAGTCAAGTCTAGCTTTATATGCCAGGTCTACGACTACCTAGCCATTACAACATTAAATGCGGCATAGCCCAAGAATGATTGATTGATGGATATGACAGAGGTCCCAACTATGTGGATGAGACTATGTGTCACCTCATCTAACAACTCTCAATCATTCTCTTCTACTATAAAGCTCACACTTAGTGCCATTTTCAGGGTAATGCAAGTTTACTCTCAAACTATAAATTTGCCATATCACTGTTTTATTTATTACTCCCTAAATCCGACCCTCTTTTTACTTTGAAGGCACACATCTAAAGCTCTCACACATTCATATGTTTACTTCCCCAACGATTTGATTGTCGGAGTGCGCGCAACCAACTCCAACCTCATTGGAGGAAGCCACGTGTGACTAATAGTTTGTTCAAGTGTGCAGGAATAAGACTTACATGAACGTAAGAGGTCTTGAAATCTGTTGACCACGTTGTAGGTATAATTTTTTGAGGTCAACAATTCTAAATCAAGAAATGAAAAAACTGAAAAAGAATATTAAAGAGAAAATTCAACTACATATCAAAATTTAAAACTCACTTAGTATAGCACAAGTATTTATAAATTCTTTCTTTTCTCACATGGATACTCTCTATCAAATTCACTTAACTCAATCTTGCTCAATGGATTATCAAAGAACCTTTTTTTTTTTTTTAATTCAAGGCATTTTTTTTCTTTTTAGAGTACTAGTCAAAGTTAAACGTGCATTGTATGTTATTCTAAAATACTTTATAAATAATGTAAAAATAATATTTGATACCAATTTGTTATGAGACTTTGATGAGTTTCAAACGAACTAAAATAAAATAAAATTTAGAATCTAAATTTTAGAGAAGAAAATTATAATTTCAAAACTCAACTTCTATGATTCAATTTTTTTGTGATGATGAAACATTACAAATGAGCAACATTTTTATACTACATTTGGTACATAAGATTTAATTGTTAATATATGAATCTAAATACCAATTAAAATTGTTAAATACATGAATAAAAATAAATTAATATATAATAACTCTAAATTCATATAGATCAAGATTCGTCAAGTCAAAATTCATTTGAGTCTAGATTAATGTGAATGTTAATTAGTTGAGAATTAATAACACGAAATTAATGCATAACAAAGATTTTATAATATTTATTACAAATTGAAAAACGAAAACTAAGGAATTATTGAAATGATTGAATTGTAGTAAGGTTAAAATCGTCTAAAAGATAATTCTCACTTGATGTGATATGTAATATATTATATATAGGCTCTTTGAATATAAATAATAAATCCAGTACTTTAANGAATCTAAATACCAATTAAAATTGTTAAATATATGAATAAAAATAAATTAATATATAATAACTCTAAATTCATATAGATCAAGATTCGTCAAGTCAAAATTCATTTGAGTCTAGATTAATGTGAATGTTAATTAGTTGAGAATTAATAACACGAAATTAATGCATAACAAAGATTTTATAATATTTATTACAAATTGAAAAACGAAAACTAAGGAATTATTGAAATGATTGAATTGTAGTAAGGTTAAAATCGTCTAAAAGATAATTCTCACTTGATGTGATATGTAATATATTATATATAGGCTCTTTGAATATAAATAATAAATCCAGTACTTTAAGGAATTCTTTATGAATTGTTTTTTGTGTCACTCTGCATACAAGCTTACGGGATAATTATTATTACCTAAAAACTTTTTGGAAGGAAAATCAAGCGTTACATTCGTGTAACAATAAAATACGATCACACGATCAATCAAAGCTAATCTCAGCCCAGAAGAGTGAGTGAACAAACGTACCAATTAAAATTGTTAAATATATGAATAAAAATAAATTAATATATAATAACTCTAAATTCATATAGATCAAGATTCGTCAAGTCAAAATTCATTTGAGTCTAGATTAATGTGAATGTTAATTAGTTGAGAATTAATAACACGAAATTAATGCATAACAAAGATTTTATAATATTTATTACAAATTGAAAATTGAAAAATGAAAACTAAAGAATTATTGAAATAGTTGAATTGTAGTAAGGTTAAAATCGTCTAAAAGATAATTCTCACTTGATATGATATGTATTTTATTATAGATAAGCTCTTTGAATGTAAATAAT